>DWPV01003607.1:0-14919 GCA_018251915.1 Urbanus proteus proteus | reverse complement strand
ATTATTCATAATAACGTGTTAATTTCGAGTAATGGAGCTTTTCCCAAAAGTGGGGCAACTATCCGGCTTTTACCCTAGTAGAATTTATTCTTCGTAAGTGTATCGTGTGAATGCACCTCTAGTTCATCCGAAGCGGCCGATCGACGCAGCTTGTGCAAATATGGCGTTATAATGACGTTATAGACTTAATGACGAATAGAGCTGGCCACCTAGACAAGCTCCTGCCCGCGACTTTGTACGTGCACTTGCGACTTTCTTAGCGGATGGCATCATAAAATCTGTTATTCTAATTTACTGGTTTTAGCATTCGAAGCTTAGCATAACGTGTTTTAAAAACTATTAAAACCTAGGCACTATTTTAGAATCATTTTTAATTCAAAATACTTGAGTAATCGGTATAGAAATAGTCTAGAAAGGGTATATGATGTACAAACATAAAATATATCTATGTACTTTTTATCGTAATTTTAGTTCTTGTGGTAATATTTTTTTTCTAATTGTATTTTGACAAAACAAATCCACTTCACTAAATACCACGATATAGACATAGAAACACACTAATATGTATAAATAAATATGTATTAATGTATAAATTAAATTGTCAACTTGTGCTTTTAAAATACAAAGCAAAAAAACTTGAAAATTGCATGCATACAACGCGTGCGAGGCCTTATAAATATTAATGAGTATTATTAACATTATATAATATTGTTTGGCGGAATATATTAATAACTAGCTGACCCCCGCGGTTTCACCCGCGTTTAAAAATACATACTTATAAAACATAATGATAGTGGACTGTAATGCACTTCACCTACAAGATTAAGTCAAACAGACAGATTTTTTTGTTATAAGTACCGTTTATTCTTTTACTAAAAGAAATCATATTTTGACAGAACAAACAGATACTTCAATTTTATTTATGTGTATAGATATAGATGCTTAAACAAAAAATACATAACATAAACTTCCGATCCTATTTCATATGTTTTTACGACATTTTTTGCGTTAGACCTCTTTTGCATGCTTTGATAAGTGTTAATATGTTTATCTAAAATGTGTTAAAATCAGGTTGATTTATTTTGTGACATAGTTACTGATTTTTTGCACAAAATAATCTGTTATTTCCGATCCAAGGTCCGTTTTAGAGATTTAAGATTGTAAAACCATTACGGTCTAAATTATGGAGACTGATCTCTTACATTGAAAGTGGTTTTGCCTAAACCTTTGATAAAACTTTGAAAATAACTTAAAAGAAAAATATTTTTTGAGATTGTTATAAGCAAAAGAATTTAAGGCATTTCCGGACCGTCTGCAAACTTCCATTAGTTTTGTTTTCAACGTACCTATAAGTATAGGTAATTTTTGGAAAACTCTCAACTTGTAATTTTATAAACTGCCGAAGGATAATTAATAATTTAATCAATTAAATATTCGCCTTTAAAACTATAAAGGTCTTTGAAGCTTTAAACAATAATAACGTTTCCTTCCCAAACACAAATAATTTTCTTCAAATTATAATAATTTATTACTCAATTCCTTATGTACCATATAAGGATATATTTAACATTTATATATGTATACGTTCACCCTAAAAGTAATCAGTGCATCAAAGCAATGTTCCAAAGCAATTTGACCACAAAATTCAAGTAAAATAGATTACGAAGACTACAGTCGATCGATGGCTCCCATCGTTAGTTCGGGTTCCAGGACCTATTAAGATTTCCGCCCGTAAGATGCGCGGGAGCACGCTAACACCCAGCCACAAAACACCCTAACCACCCACACTTACTAAACGAAAGTACACCGTAATACAAGAAAACACAGTCCTTTTTTCAGTGAATCAAGCTGAGGCTGTATTGAACTTAAATTAAGATTAAAATTGAAGTATATTTTGTTTTATTTTGATCAAGTTATGGTTCAATTTTGCTTGATGGATGTCTAGTAATCGTTTTGTTAAGATATTTGGACCTCGTTCATACGTTTATACACCTTGTGGGTGTACAATAAGGTGCATAGTTGGTTGAACTGGACATGTATTTTGCAGAAACTGCCCGTTGTTTGGTATCACTCATTTTTATAGTGGTTTTGAGATAATGGTATTGATTTACCACTATACATGGGTATCTTTAGAAATCTGTAATATTTTGTACATTCTACAGCTTGTACAGTTTCGATCCCAGGGCTATGATATTTCATGTATTTTACACAGCTTGCTTTAACTCAAAAAAGCTTTTTGATAAACCTTCACTTTGACGTGAATAATGATAAATTCATATGTTTTGTGATAAGAGTGAACAAAATTAAAATAAAAGCTACAACAATTTAGTATGTGTTCATTCCTTAGGCTCTAGTTTTTATTTTAGTACCTATTTTCTTCTATTTTGTCAATATTCGAATATTAGATGTTGAGTCATTACCACGTATTTTTGAATGTGTTTCGCTAGTGGCAGTTAAGTAACTTCTTCTCATTATAAAACGGGACTAAGAATCGGACAAACAGCAATAAGACAATAATAAGAGGTGGTATAGCAAGTTATGTTTTTTGACTTATTATTACATCGTTTTTCTTAAATGTTCCAAAGTTTTCCTTAAGTTATGCGAGATAGACTTTTTTGGGATAAACGGAACACCTCTTTTATAAAATAAGTTATAAATGCCGAAAACGATAGTAAACTATTTTACAAAATTAACGTAAAAAAATGTCAATTTGTAATCTTTAATTATTTAAATTCTACAGTTAGAAGACCGATATAATAGTCAAAATGCGCAAATTCCTATCAAAAGCGTATTACGTATTTTTTCACGTATTCAGTCTATAGATAAGCCTATTCAATTGATGTAACAAAGAAATATAGAAATACGTAATAGACATGCAATAAAAACGAAAAAACCTCCTACGTGCGCGGGCGCAGGAAGTGACGGATGTTCCGTCCCTGTCGCTCCCACGGGCAGGGGTAGTGCTGTCTCTGTCACGAGTAATACCAGTTTTGGCGTACTAAAGAATAACTGCAACTGTTTTGTAGTTTCTGGATCGGTGTAGACTGAGAAAGGGTAGAGGTGGCTTTCGTTTATTATCGCTTAATTTTTCGAAAACTAAGTATACAAAATTAAATACATGACAACTGGATAAGCTGATTAAATAAATAAAAGAATTTAAGAGTATTTATCTAAATCATTTGTTTCTTCACGTATGAAAACATGTAAATAGACTTTTGGTCTAACAATATATATGGAATTTAAATCTGACTTCATATACTTTTTCATATATCAAGCATGCTATTTTTTTACAACATCAAGACTTTATTACCACATTACAGGAAATAACATTTAGTTCTTATTTATCGTTGTCTTAATTTAATTTATTGATACTTAATTATTTCACCGAATAATGGTTAGTTACATGTTATAATAGATTCCTCCTACAAAATATGTATTGATTTAATTTCTTGCGCGGATCATTGTCATACACTAGGCCCTGTCTGAATGTTACTCGGTCTATGACACCGCATGAATGGTGTAAAACATGATGTAATGTAGCAGGTGATCAGAAATTTCACTTCGATATCAGCGAAACAACTTGACCTCTACGCCCTTTACACAAGGACCAAATTGCCGTATCAACTATAATTATCCTTAAAGGAACAGGAATATGAACTCTATACCGTAGCATTAAGAAACGGGACGAAATGTCAAAATTATAATTTACCGCTAATTGTTTTGGAAATGTCAACTGTATGACTTCTGTTTTTTTTATTTGGTATTAATTAATTAAAGTTTGTACCTTAGAATAATAATTTTGGACAGAATGGCAAAAATTTGGAGCATGTACAACATTCACATGTTAATAATAAATTTAACTACTTATTTATTTATTATCGAGTTACACCAACAAAGTGAACACTTACACATTAATTAACTAAGATATCACATTGACATTAAAGCAAGTGTCACCTCAATTACAGGTACTATTCAAATTTTAAATCACTAACAGTAAAAAATGTTTTTTTTGCTATAAAAATAAATAACGCTTCACATTAATTCCTGGACATGGCGGAGGCACTGCCGTGTCCCCAGTTTATTGTAAGGGTCTTCCATATACTTTAATATTCTAAGTACGTATTTTGTTTATTATTAAGCGTCACAACATAACACATTAACTTAAAATACCTACATACTTATTGCTCCTAAGACATTTGTCAATGTAAGTGGTACGAGCGGTTAATTGTGAAGAATAATTATATTCTTTGAGGCAGGTACAAGTTTGAAAATTATTTGGGTAAAGATTCACTTCAGTTATTGTTAACTGAACTGTTATCTATAGAACAAATAAGGAATATCTTACCTGCTCAGGTAAAGAATAGTTAAGTCGGTAAGTGCCTTAAGTATTCGGTTACGCTTGGTTGCTAAAAATATTGTAGGTACTAAAATGTAGTTAAATCTTTTAAAATTTGTGTAAATATGTACTTAAAAGATAAAATAAGATAAGATAAGTGTGCAAGGGTTTTAGATGGGGTGTTCTTAGTCCTCAAGGTAGCATCGAGTCTTTAATCTTAAATCATAGATATAAGGCAGACAGCCTACCTGATGAAAAGTTATCCGTAAGTATAGGTAAGTCGCTATTATCTTATTTAGATTACATTACTTTAAAAAAGATATTGTTTCTTTTATAAAACATAATTTCCGAAATTATTTTTGAACATCTGATCTGATATAATCTGATGAGACTTAATTTTTATTCAATTTTAGATAACTATATAACATTACAAATGTTAATAAAAATGTTAATCACTACATAGTATGAAACTAAGTCGCTTTGTCTGTCCCTATATCCCTATGTATCCCTATGTATCTTTAAAACTACGCATCGGATTTTGATGCGTTTTTTTTTAATAGATAGAGTGATTGTAGAGGAAGGTTTATATATAATATAACGCGTGCGAAGCCGCGGGCAAGAGCTAGTATATGAATATACTTCATATATAATTTCTAGAAGTATAGAAATTTTAGTCTTTCCAGTCTACGTTTTGTGGGGTTGTTTTACCCCAGGGGAGTGGTCAATGCACCGAGATGACCGTTGGTAAATCACCATTGTTATGGTAATCCCATATCTGTTTGTGTAGCAAGGGATGCAGCAGCTGTTTAAATTCTATAAAAGACCTTTATTTTCTTTGTTAAATGTCAGACCGAGGCATCAATATTGGATGCATCAATATTTTTATCTTTACGTCATAAAATTAAGTTTTTGTACAAACTTCATGGTTTTAATACTGTGATGATTAGTCAGAGATTATCCTCTCGCTTATCTGTGCCTTTGTAATATTTCTACAGCTAAAACGATTTTGATAAAACTTGGCAAGTTTGCTAGCATTTTAATAAAAGACAGATTAACTTTTCAATATTTTCTTAATAGACATAGAAGGGGGTTGTAGCTGCCTTCTGGTCTATGGCTTGTTGCATCTACCTTTAAAGAGACTTACTCAGGCCGACCTCAGGTAGGACTGTCTTATCTGTGGTTGATTACAGATGTCCATGGGCGGCAGTGACCACCAACAGTATGCAAGCTCGTTTGCTACTTCGATCGTATATAAAAAAAGAATATATTGTAGAAATAATACAATAACGCTTCCAATCCCTCATAAGATAATCGCTCATTGTTGCTACTTCCATCCAGTGTCCAGTACAATGGCGATCAATTGCATAACCTCCCCTAAACAGAAACAGCATCGGCAAAGCCATTGAGAACTAATATTGGAATGCAATAAATCATTGACAAAGACGCATATAACAGCGTAAGGAAACGTCACAATGAGGGAAAAAAGTTTACGCGGTTGCATAAACGTTCCCACGGGGAAACTTGAATATATTTAGACTCCACAGAATAAAAATAAGGTCTATTTTACGTCAACTGTCGTGTGACGTCACCTCCGGGTCGTGGGACAGGTCGCAACATCCCTCTTAGAACATCCTGTTCGAATTTCAAATTCGTAATCCGTGATTTAAGAGCAAATTTCACGGAAGTCGCCGGTGTAGATTACGTTAGGGATGTGCTCCTGACATTGAAATATCGGTAAATTATCGGTAATTTATACAATTTTGAAGCTGAAAAGATTGTTTGAATGAATGAAGCGATGATTTTTGTATGCATCAATTCGTTTTGAAGAAATCTGTTTGAATTTTATTTGAAGTCATTTCCTTACAACGGTTTACGAAAGTTTATGGAACTACATATGTATGTTCCAAATATTATTAACAAATAAATATAAATATTATTTGTATTATTTGTATTACATACCTTACGAGCCAATGTTAAACGTGGGTGAAACCGCGGGACATATCTAGTCAAAATGTATAGTAAAACATAAGTGAGTATTATAATTTATTATGTGTTGCCGGATTTAGTCGTGATTTGCATAAAAATATAATTAGCTACCTATCTTTATATCATTTTCATGTAATTAAATAATTTTTAAATACTTAAGAACGAGCATGCGCTACCATACAACTAAATAGGTACTTTATATGTTTTTAAAATCTAGACATTTTCAACGGGTGGCCAAATAGTGGCCATTAAGTTGCGATGATTGCTCATGTCTGCTTTGATTACATAATTTTTAAAACCACTACTTGTATTATATCGATAGTAATTTTACATAAACATCTATATAAATAAATAAAATTGAACTGTCTGTTTGTGATTTCAAAATATGATTTTTTTACTCAATGCATATGAAAGTATATACGATACCCATAACGATAATGCAACTATTTTTTTGTCTGTCTGTCTGTTTGGTTGAGCTAAAATTCTAAACGGCTAGACCGATTTTGACGGGACTTTCACTGTAAAATAGCTGAAGGTCCAAGGCGTAACATAGGCTACTTTAATTTTGGAAAAAAAACATTAGCGCATGCTCCATGCGCACGTGGGCCGCCTCGCGGGAGAACGGGATTTTAGTTATGTTTTAATATGTGTTCCTTATTACTTTTTAAATGCGGGTGAAACCGCGGGGATCAGCTAGTTTTATTTTTAAAATCGTTATTTCTAAATGACTTCGAAAGCAATCGGGAGGTCACTCCTTGAATTACGTTATGTGCAATTACCGATTTTACATAATCCCTCTTTATTTAATGACAGAAATAAATCGTAATTAATGGATTTTAATATAAAGCAATTATTATAATTTCTTTTAAATACAACTTGATGATAATTTTGAAGATATTTTTGAGGATTTTATTGCGCGACTACATCACATTATGCATAATTTTTAAAATTTAGAAATTGCTAAGTTTTTGGAGTACAAGTCTTTTGTTTAGTCTTTATCTATAATCAACCCAAGATAATATCAATATTCCTGAGGTTGGCCACAGATGCCTTGCTATCCTTAGGGGCTAGAATTTAGCTTCTACGCTTCGGTTAAGTAATTAATATAAATTTTAAATTTTGACGTATTTAAAAATGTCAGACAAATAGTGAGATATAGGTAAATATGTAGAGTTTTATAAAATAAAATATAATTAATCATGTCTCAGTGTAGCAGGTAAATTCTTTGTGATGCAAATTGAAAACTAATGATAAATATCTACTAATTTACTCACTTAATAAGCTAATATTTAATTCTTGAATTAGGCAGGATAATTATACTCTTTATAATATTCGCACTTAGTAACCATGCAACGTCAGAATAATAATTACATATGAAATGTTTGAAATAATAATGAAAAAGATTTTGTTAATTATGAAGAAGCACAACGTATCTTATTGTAGCTGGTCTCTACTTCCCCTGGATAAGGTAAAGGTGGTAGAACTCTGCGGTTCGACTCCGACGGCATCACCAACACACCTATTTCTACTCGTCAAAAAGGTTAATAGTAGGTATATTGTTTTAGTTAAGCACCTATAGATAATAATTATTATCATCTGTAATTAATTACTTTCTACTATCCCACTATTATCTCTTAACACATATTTATTATATTCAGGTTTCTTACAAATATAGTTTTAAATTTTAAATTAAAAAAAAAGTAGGTAGTTCTTAACATTTAGAACTAGTCCGCTCGCGTTAAGTATTAGGTTTGTATACTTCAGATGTAATTCTAATGCAATTCAATCCTATCAAGTGGCCGAAGGTGTAAAAGTAGGTAGGATGTAGGTATAAAAGTTACTTTTCTATCACTCAGGAGTAGTATCTCTTTCGGGATGAAAGGTACTCTATGTCCTACCTGTTACAAACAAACAAATAAACGGATATTCGCATAACTGTCCCTATATCCCTATGTATGCTTACATCTTTAAAACTACGCAACGGATTTTGATGCGGCTTTTTATTGATAGAGTGATTGAAGAGGAAGGTTTATATGTAATTTTACGCGTGCGAAGCCGTGGGCAAAAGCTAGTTTATAATAAAGGATTACTTTTTCTTTTCTAAACATTTAGAATTACTTTCAAAGATGTCCTTTCCATAACGGGATTCGTATCACGTCTTACTCTTTTCTTACACACCTAAAAGTAGCTATACTAAAAAAAGCGTTAAAAATGACTCTACTCATCGACCTATATCATAGGGCTTCTACAGGTGTTAACTTGCAACAAATCCATTGGATATATGTCATATGGTCGATGGACCACCCATGGGCGGATGTGCGATTTTATGGGAGAGTAGGCAATGGGTATCGAGACTGTCTTGGGAAAGCTTATAAATACTAAGATGAGGATGTCATCTGTTACAGATTATTTTAGGTCATGTTTTTAGGTCACTTTTAGGTTAAAGGATGCCAGATGTAAGGTGTAGATTTTTATGGCTTTTGTGATGACGATAGGTAAATTCTATTTATTTATAACTAGCTTTTGCGCGCAGCTTCGCGCGCTTTAAATTACATATAAACCTTTCTCTTGAATCACTCTACCTATTAAAAAAACCGCATTGAAATCCGTTGAGTACTTTAAAAGTATAATAAACACATAATATTAAGGTACTTTTCTATAGAGTTCCTTCCTCATAGGCTACTTTGGAATCTAAACTATACCTATAAGAATTACATACCTAATAATATTTAGGTAACAGTACTAATTAGCAGGTATATATAAAGCCTTAACGAGGCAATAGAATAACAGAATTGAACTCAATTTTACACTTATCGTTCTAAGCATTGTGCTCTAAGGGTGCGGTCACACTAAGATAAATTATAGACCCTCGACTATCCCTCAATTAGCATAGATAAGACCCATAGATTTGGGCTCGGACCAAGACGAATCTTATCTGAACTAAATTTATTATCGCTACTTAATTATTCTATGTGCACCTGGATTAAATGTTATGTAATTAATAATCATTATAATTATCAGGAAGTCGTGATTATCCCACTATTGGGCAAAGATCTCTTAGGATGAGAAATTAGACACTTTAAGCCATAGTCCACCAAAATTGTTAAGTGCGGATTGGTAGAGACCAACATTTAAAATTTTTTAGATAGTTTTTAGGCGTGAGTTATGACCATAAATTTTCCTTTGCCTGTTAGGCATTGGTCAATTCATTTGTAATTTTTAAATGTACATAATAGTAAATTAAAGGTTTACTAACCAGTTTTACATACATAATATGTTAAGCGAATTAAGAAATGGTAATTAAAAAAATTAATTAAATTCAAATCTTATTTCACAATTGACTTATTTTTTAGTTTTTACCTTAATTTTTTATTATATTATTTTGACAATATATTCACTTTTCATTTTACAGTATCCTTTCAAGAAACATTTTACTAAAACAACACTTCGATCACCGCCCCTTAAAATCCCAAATTATAATTTATAGTTGGGACCCCAAACGATTAATTTTGCCCCTAAAATAGCAAGTGCAGGGCATAGTTAAAACCACGAGTCATCACTCAGACGATATGACCGCAGAAATTTGTGGGACCCTAAAATTCTGAGTAGTTTAGGCACCTATTAATTACAAAGTGTAGTGAGAACGTAGCTTTATTAACATTTGCTAGAAGTCGAAATGTCGGACTCGATTCGCAACTCTTTTATTTATGGATTTTTTTTATTTATTATGATGTCAAATATCATACCACTTATATTATTTAACGCATAAGAACATTTTATGAGTAAATCTAAATGTGTTAGCGTTTTCTACGATTCTTACAGGTTTTTGAATGAGTTGTTATCTGCCGTTTGTTGATTATAGGGTTAACAAAACTAGGCCTTTTAGGTTTTATTGAGATTGTAACGAAATTGAATGTTTCAAACTAGTCTAACTGGCATGCCAGAAGGGACTTCTCCGTTTGGCCGCATTGCTATTTGTGAGGACTAAGTTGGAACGCCTCATCTCTGAACCCGGAAGCAATTAGGGGATTGTGCATTTCACGAAAGGTTTCTATAAAACTATAGAATATTGCTGGTTAAATAAGTACAATGTAAGATAAGATTAACGGCCGAAGCATTTCAAACTGACAACGCGAGGATGCGTTCGCGCGAGCGTACTGCCTAATTTCTGCTGGCATTGAGCGGGTCCAAGGTCACGCTAAATACGCCACGGTGACGTCACGCGCGTCTGCCATGCCAAGCCAGTGGGTGTGCCCGTTTTATTTGTTTTAGAACACTTTCGCGCGCAAATTTGTTTTTCGAACACTTCAATTTTACCATCGTTGAGCTTTGTTTTTTTTAGATGTGGATTTTGTGCCGGTGTTAAGTCATTTGTATAAAATTATCTATGATGTTTTTTTGAGTAAATTGAGGATTGGGAACTGAGTATCTAAAAAAAGGTGTTATTAGGTATACAAATATTAGGTAGGCACATTATATGGTAAATACTACTTCCTATAATGTTTGTAAACTTGTAATCATATTTACGAAGATTGTTTAAATTATCTTTAAGGGTTAAGTAAATGTTTGATATATTTTATATAACAATACAAACAAATTACATTTTTTAGTCAACGCCTTTATATAACTGGTTAGAATAATCAAATTGTTATTAAAATGATGATCGAGCAAATTATATCAATTAAATTTAGTTTGCGTTAATAATAATTAAAACTTCAACGTGTTTTATACTCTGTTTCTCACATCAGTGAACTCATTTGACGGCTTGTCAGATAAAAAAGCCGACGTACAAAAGCCGCCAATTAGCGTTCTGGCCTCCATTAATCTTTGAAATAGAATTTATTTTAGCTCCAAAACTATGATGACGTTGGTAGCTCATTTAGACTACTGTCTAGCACCCGGTGTGATACTAGTCTGAATTATACAATTACTGACGGTTTAAATTATTGTTGTAGTGAGGAAGACATACTTATCCGAGGAGTACTAAGTTAGTCCTAAGGGTAGCAACGCATCTGAAGCCGACCTCATGTAGGATTAATCTTATCTAGGGTTGATTACACGTGTCTATGGGTGGTAATGGCCACTTTTTACCATCAGATGGACTGCATGCTCGTTTGATACTTCATAATTATGAGAATGGTTTTACATGTTACTTTACTCATTTCGATATAAAAACTTGTAAAAGTTTTATTACTTTTGTAATATTCATAATCAAAATTGATTTACGTAGATCTCTTGGATCAATAATTAATTCGTTGTTATAAGCAAACTCTAATTAATCAATAAATGTTTTTATAACGATGTTTATAACTATTATTTAATTATTACTAAAAGCTATTCGCAGCAACCCTATTTCTATAAAGTCAGACACGCACTGCTCGGTGTGACCTGCATGTGAAATTAAGATAGATTTATCAGCGGCATATTTTATTTAGCTACTATTTGTGTACTAAGTTGCCTATTTCGTTTTAAAGTCGCCGTCATTGTGCTTTTATGGTGACCACAGTGGGTTTAAATGTTATACAGGAAGATGCTGCCCTGAACCTGGACTTTGTCTTTTAGTCCCTCAAATAAAGTAGGTAGATCTATCATTGTTAACAAAAACTGAAGCCATTTCAAAATGGTCGGGCTATAAAAGTGATTATGTGAGGGTTTATAAACAAAGGTACTGAAAGAAACTACGCTAGTTTTGTGCGTGTGCGTATAAATACATGAAAGTAGCGTAGTTTTTTTGGCTTCACTGAAATACAAGGCGGTGAGTAATCTGCCTATTTCATTTATCTGAGTTTAGTCCTATGAGATTCACGACTAAGAGAGTGGTGTTATTCAATACCGACACCACACAGCCAGTAGGTACCTATAATGACGACCCGCGTGGCGGAGCGGTTACCATATCGGTCTGTCCCGTAATGGATCCCAGGTTTGATTCCCGGCCAGACAAATATTTGAATGATGAAATTTGATGAATGGTGGTCTGGGTGGCTCGTGAAAAGTATTAAAGTAGGCTATATATACAATATGTATATCAGTATATTCATTATACTTACAGTAGCGCTTTCTGCATTAACCCTGCTGTTATAAACCATAAATAACAATGGCGGAAGTATAAGAACAAATGGATGAAAGTTTTACCACTTTTAGTTAGTTTAACCATAACCAATATACTAAAATATACCTACAGTAATTTATAAAGACATCAGACTTCACGTCAAATTGAAGTATTTATTATTAAGACATTTTATTTTTAAAATTAAGCGCCGAGTAGTTAATAACTAATAAGTTTATAAAAAATACAAGTCATACTGTTACAGACAAATATGATTGTAGTCTTAAAGTATATTATTTCAAATATAAAATTCAATGTTTTCGGCTACTTAAAATATTTAAGTTCTTAGGAAACCTTTTGTTTAAGTTAAGTATTACTTTACGTAAGAAACGACAGTTAATTTATCAAATACATCTGTTCAAGGTTCTAGAATGCCCTTTAAAATATAAAATTACACTGCTATTGTACTATATTAACAGAAATTTTATTTTTGTATTAAATTTATAATTATATATTGCACGTATTTTAAGAAAAGTTGGCGTTAAGTATTATAGTAGATATGTAAAAAGTATATACCAGATAGTAAATATTAAAGTTAATCACTACATAGTATAAAACAAAGTCGCTTTCCGCTGTCTGTGCCTATGTATGCTTAGATCTTTAAAAGTACGCAACTGATTTTGATGCGGTTTTTTTTAATACATAGAGTGATTCAAAAAGCAGATTTATATGTAATTTAATGCGTGCAAAGCCGCGGGCAAAAGCTAGTATATAGATAATATATGTATTTTGCAATTAAAACTATATATGTAACTTGGATATTATATATAATTATAAAAAACGTGTCTATAACAAAAACTCCAAATATGTATACGAGTACTTTAAACATATTTAAATAATTTTGAACTAACATATTATTTCAGAGAATTTATTTTAAGGAAGTACCTATTATAAGTTTTGGGCGTGATTATATAGGACGTAACTACTCATGATCACGATTCGGTAGGATGGCCACACTTTTGGAAAAAAATTAAAACATTTTTTTACATGAATATATTGTCCAAGATAGTAATCTAACAAGTAGCTAATTTGCACGCATAGTGATTATTTTAATGTATTTAGCATATACGGATATTTAAAATATTTTGAACATGGTCGAAAAATAAGTACGTTTGTGATATTTTCATGATGTTGTTATTATAAGTTACATAAAGAAGAAAGAAAGATCTCGAAGTAAAATTACAAAACCATTGTAATTATTGATGGAATTACTTATAATTACACTTACAATTCAAATAATTGAGAGATGTACATTGATTTGAATGATATTAACTTCCTAACTAGTAGGCGATAATCAAAATGCCAAAATTCGATTTCAAGTTACCTACATTCATAACACGGTTGTCAAGCCATCAATCACGAGAATAATCTCATTAATAATATAACTGATTAATTATTCTTGCATATTAAAAACCCATAAATGTACCTATAAGTTGCGTGAAGGCTAAAATATTCTATTGGTTACATCTACGTACTTGAAATAATGTCAAGTACTTATAATATTAAAATGTAAGACGATAAAATACATCATTTTAAGAATAAAATATGAATAATTAATGATAATGAGGTGATAGTACAAGTTACGAAATGGTTACGTAAAGATTTGATCTTATCATGATGTTTACAAGATTTGTCTCAAATGTGCCATAAACACAAATATTCTGTAAGGATTTTATGTGGAGTTCAAAGATAGTAGGTGCTATCGCGGCTAAGGTTACGCCGATACACTAACCTATATATACTAGGAAATCTAGATTAGTCATCCGGGGTGGCCTATCCACGAATTTGAGCCTAACCTCAGGTAGGACTCACGTGATTTTTGGGGTTATTCACCTATCTCTCCTGGCTATCATCTAGATTCTAGATCATTATGATAAATTTATAGCGATTTCTACTAAATTTGATACTTGAAAACTGTCAATAAATTAAAGATTCAACTTATCTCTTAAGAATCTAATATGAATTCGTTAAACGCAATTTGACCCATCAAATAAATTCATTTTCTGAACCTCAATCAAACTTAATAGTGCTAGAATTTAAGATAAATCGAAGAATATTCATACCCAAAACATCCTCACATGAGCACCAAGAATGCTTTGCCCGAGGCGGCTGTCAAAATGAGTTTCAAGTAATTCAATTCTTGTAAACTAAAACCTTTGAACATTGACCGATTTTGAACGTTGATTGAAAACTGATAGATATTCAACAGCAGGGTTATAACTTACTAAACATAACCCTAAAGGGAGAGCTCCGACAGCATCCTGAATATGATCAGTGACTGTTTGACTGTGAATATATCACTGTATTGTAATGTACAAGAAATAATCCAATTAAGGTGTGACATATATTTTTAATGAGTCTTGTTACTTAAACAAATAATAATTATTATTATTAAAGGAGGAGTTCCTTAGAACCTTGACAATATTTAAGTTAAAAGCTAGAACTTAAATGAACCGAAAAATACCCATAGCCGAAACCTCCTCATATGAGC
>DWPV01003606.1:0-14920 GCA_018251915.1 Urbanus proteus proteus | reverse complement strand
CATGGATAGTTTTTTTTTTATATGATCCAAGTAGCAAACAAGCATGCAGTCCACCTGATGGTAAGGGACCGCTGCCGTTCTTGGATATCAGTAATCGACCTCTGATAAGATCAAAGTCCGACCTGAGGTTGACCACTGATGCGTTGCTACCCCTGAGGACTGACCTGGAAAGCCTCTAATAAGTATGTCTCCCTTATCACACCCTTCAGACCAGAATACAGCAGTGCTTAACACTGCTGCCGGAGTTGAATTACATAGAGTTCTACCACCTTTAAACATTACGCTAGTAAATAACCCCAGATAAGATTAGAATACTAACTAAAGTATAAGTTGCCACGCCTCTACCTTTGATTCTCATCAGTTTTGTTTAAAATTAATAACCTATAACCAATGGTGCTTTAAGATACCTACATCCGAATATACCTACAGCTTTCTTATAGATAATAGATTTTCTAAAATACATACAATTAAACAACGCAAAATGTTCGCGACTGCCATAAATGTTTTGAGACAACTTATTTACGATTTAATTATTGACATCTTTTATTTACTGTATTATTATAACAAACATTACACACGGAACTTGGCGGTGAAGGCGAGTGTCTGAGCCAAGTCTAAACTATACGCCAAAACTATCATTATCTTACGTATGCACTATGCATGTAATAGACGCAATATGATTAAAATTCTTTACATTAGGTACGTTAACAGACATTATAATAAATAGGTCAGTCATATAAGGAAACTACATTAATTACGTGTTTTTAAATTTTTAAGTCTTTTCTTTTTCTATAATTGGGCTCTGATATGCAGAAAAGATCCAACACCTTTTTTTACTTTTGAGTAACGCAGTTCAAATTTTGACCGTAAACAGAAATTCATAAGTATACTGGTAAAATGTTGTTAGGAGAGTGTGCTCAAACTGCCAGAATCTTTTGTGCATATATGAAACTTGAAACTTGGTTAGTAGTTAGATTGCGAATATGTGTGTAACTCGATTTCACATAAAATGTTGACTAGATCTTTTCTGCACAACAGTATTCCTGCGAAATTTATAGACGGCTACATATGTCTAAATACAAAGGTAGGTACTTTTTGGTATCTAATTGCCTTGCCTAAATGCCTGTGTACCCCTTGTGCGGCGCTTAAAGACCTAGAGAAAATTAGGTATTGAAGCTGTTTCAAAAGCGATGATTTATTTGTGTCGATTTTTTAAGGGAGAAATAGTTATAACAATGTATTCTGAGAACAGCTAAACTGGACTCATGGACGGTTTTTGATTTTATAACTGTAAAAAACCCTAGGAGATCAGCGTTATGACGATTCAAATAAGATATTCCAAAGAAAAATTCTAATCATTTATAACCATGATAATTGCTTAATGTTGTCATCAATTCCAGTAAAATACGTAATTCATCGATAAAGTTTACTACATAATATCATTATGGTATTTATTTATCTTATCTCCTTTAATTAATTTATGAGGTCTATCAGGAAATTTTATTTACGTCATTTATGATTTTGATGATTAACATATTGGGCATTGTGAATAATAAAAACATTTTACATGGATATTTTCTAAATATCTTATTTATTACTCAATATTAATAATATTGTGTCCCTATATTGAAAATATTAAAAAACAAAGAAACCGAACCTATTTAAACAAAAAAAAAATAAAAAAGCTACAAAAAGTATAGGTACCTATTCCTAAAAAATAATAAAGATGTTTTGAAAGACCTAGTTTATAAAATTTCTTTTATTAATCCTAAGATTGACCTCTAAAGAAGATAAAGGACATATTCATAAAAATATAGTCAAAACAATCAACAATTCTAGGTTCGACATGGCGGGTAATATTTGATTAATTTTGAACCTTACGACTTTGTATATTAGGCAGTCATGGCGCGTCATAATGAAATGCATCAAAAACAACGGCCTTGCCAAAGTTTCCCGCGCTTCAATTACAAATAATGACATAACTTGGTAGTACGGAGTGGAATTTTTTTAATTGCAACACTCATGTTTATATTATTGGTATTTGTGGAATTTGTAATGCTTAAGTGCTGCAACCCAGGTCAAACATTGCAAACTATATTTTATTTTTATTGATTAAAATGAATAAAATTTTAGTGAATATGATTTCCAAGCCGACCAAAAAAGCAGCACGTTGTTTTTGTTTTTGTTTGAAAATTATGATTAATTCAAATTTGATTAGGCTTTACATTTGGGATATTAGGTCTATAATGAAAAAAAAATCCGTTTGCAATTTCAATCACTTAAAATTTACATTCACTTTCCTTTGCTAACTTTTTGTTTAAATTACAATTTCCGTTATTCATAACTTCTTGTACCTACGTACCATAGTTCTTGTAGTTCCACATAGTTATTGTACCTTCCTATAATACGTACCTGTATTATCTTTTTACTTAGTTTAAATTAGTATATCTCAAAGTATCTGTTCCGAAAAATAAGTAAGCAATTAGTTACGTAGGTCCTTATTTATATTTTTTGGTTACTCAATTATTTCTGTAGTATAAAAATGTTCTTCTGAGATATGTGACTAAAATATAAAGGAAAAAATTTCTTTATCGATATCTGTACCGTTTAAGGATAATTTATTTATAGACTTTAATAACAAAATAATACTTTAATTGTCACACATTTCCAGCTTAGTCGTCGTCTAAGTAAAATATAATTGCTGCCGTACCGTATGTCATTAGTTATGATATAACACCGTAATTACTCAGTAATTTCGTAAAGGAATATTCCACGTTGAAGCTGTACATTTACTAACTATTTATTAGTACAAGAAATATAATAAAAGGCAATAATTTGATTAGCACTGAATCGAAACTATTAACGACATTGTCACAGAACTTTGTAAGTGTGCTAATTTGTCAACGTTATTTCAAAATAATTAGGTATTATTCCATAACAAAAAAATACGGAAATTTCCATGAAGAATGGAAAGTAAAAATTTAAGTATTGGACAATTGTTTTATCTTTTACGTTTTGTTTCTAGATTATGTACCTAAGTACCTATTATACTTTTAAATAAGCGTAGTAAAAGTATAATAGGTGTCTCTGTATCTTGAATGTTATTGAGATAGTAAATCTAGATTAAAAAGATAACGTGACTTAAAACAAAACAACGCATAAAAATGTCAGAAGTAATTTCTATCTCTACTTTCTTGTAACCAATTTCTACAAAAAAAAAAAGAATGAAGTCCGATCACCATAATATGTAGTAATATACTTACATAGAATTAGAAATAACCTTTCGTTTTTTGTCGTAGGAAAGATATCTAATATTATCTAAAAACAGCATTAAACCTCTTTTTTCAGTTTTCAGGCACTATATTTAAAATTATATAGCCTATGTCACTATGATAATTGAGACAAATCCAACACGACCTCGTATGTTACCCGTGAAGCCATTTAGGTTGTAGGACGTGCCAAAGAAATAGACATACGAATACATACGCTCGAAAAACATTACCCTCCTTCTGACGCAGTCGGGCTAAGAGGAATAAAATCAAGACATATATTTTTATTTTGTTTAAATACTAAAATGTATATATTTTATTCAACATAGAATCTAAGTATTTAAATATGCTTACAAATTTTATATGTCTATGTAGAGCTAGATGACAGTTTATAATAGAAAGTAAAAAGCTAATTTAATCTGAAATTCAATGTAACATTTAATGTAGATAGTATTTTACAATGTAACAATGTAACATTTAATGTCGATAGTATTAGATATTAGAAAATATAAGCCAGCGAAACTTATTGTATCCTAACGTGACGTCAGGAGCCGTCTTTAGGTCGATGGAGGTCAATGAACGTTACAGACTTGCGCAATTTTAGCATCCCGCGGAAAAACACTAGTTACCTTGTCTACGATAAAAGTACTTTTTATCACTTGCTTAGGTGTAAATTTCCTTTGTTTTTGCTTAAGACTGTTTTATGGAATAGATTTCTATTCCATAAAACAGTATAGTAATCATAGTAAACGAATATGTATCTAGTCCTCCTGTTAAACATTGGCGTCAATGGACATGTGTGATCAACTCCAGCAATGTGGACGGCCACAGATATCTCATCCTGTAGACTAAGTTGAAACGCCTATAAGTTGATACCAGAACATATCTGCGTTTAACTATGCTTGTATTAGACAGAAGTAGGTATGGTGCTGATGCCACTGGAGTCGATCCACGAACTACTCTACCATCTTTTTTTCGATATATTTCACAAAGTGTTCACAATTTCTATTTGTATATGTATAGAAAAAACGTTCGTGCATGTTAGCAATAAAATAGTCTAATCTTGGTAGGAGGTAGTCCAATAAAACTTTATGACTGTACGTATGTGCGGTTATTACCGCTACGTGCGTATTTTTTAAATACAAGAAATGTATGTTCTATTTATTTAGTTCCTTTCATTGTTAGAAACTAATGGATAAATAAGCTTTCTATGGTAGAGTAAAGAAATAATTGCCTAAATATGGTAGAGTAAAGACTTTAATGCTGAAAACTTATTCTGTCAACTTGAAAATTATTGCTTAACATTTCAGATTCTTTTCGAAAGTTTCAATTTTACTTCCTTTAAATAAAGTATGATGATTAATTATGTTGAAATATAAAAGTCTTACTAATACGATGTACTGCACTAATACCTCATATTAGTAAGACAGGTAGGTACCTATTTGCGATAAACCTAATGTGTCAAGCGCATACTTAAAGGAGGAATCATTGCCCTAGCATTATTCATGATTCACTATGAAGTTTAAGATACACGTAGAATACCTTTATATTTCATTCATTTGTCATTAATTATACTTGATGTTTTGTTTATAAACAATGATAACATAGAGCCAGGGGTGTTTGTTTTGCCTTTCCACGACACCCAATATAGAAAAGTTATGTTTTCGTATTTTAATCTCAGATAAATAAAGTAGGTAGATCTATCATTCCTAACAAAACAATGAAGCCATTTTTAAAATGGTCGGGTTATAAAAGTGATTATGTGAGCGTGAATAAAAAAAGTAACTGACAAGAAACTACGCTAGTTTTGTGTAAGTGTGTGCGTATACATAAAAGTAGTGTAGTTTTTTTAGCTTCACTCAAATACAAGGCGATGAGTAAGTTATTTATCTGAGATTTTAGTAGGTACCTACGTCCCTACAAAGTGAGATGTACTGGATTAATATTAAATGGTAAACAGTAAACACACGTCAGTGCAACTACGTTACGTCTCAAACGGTGACGTATTGCAGTAGGATTTGTTTAATATAACACCTACGCATTCAGGTGTGCTAAGAAACCTTAAGCTAACCGTCAAGCGAGAGTTATGAAATATATTTTCAATATTTGCGTATCAGTTTGTAAGTTAAGCACGTATACTTATTTTTCATAAAGTACCTACTAGTTATCGGTAAGAATGTCTGCCTGATCCTGATCGACCTGATCACACTATTCGATGGTATATATGTATTAATTAAAATATTCACAACAAAACTAAGCCAATCGTGACTTTGTTATAGTACTTATCGACTTTGGGTTTTCCTACTATTTATTAAAGTAGACAAGTGATTACGAGTTATCAAACAAACGTGTGCTGAAGCAAAATTACCGAGGAATTGTTCCATATTAAAGTACACAAGTTATTCGCGAAATATGCTATTATCAGCATTTACTTGGAAGCTCGTTATTGTTAGGAAATTCTTGTAGATGTAGAGTTAACGCAGATAACTGTTCTGCGCCAAGTAAATTAGTTGAACGACTGATTAATGTGTAAAACAACGCGAGAGGGAAAATATTATGATGTTTTCAGATTAATTAATGTACATGTTGTACATACATGTATTTAGTCCACGTAAAAATCCTTTCAAAAGATTACTTTAATTTAATTGCTTTTACGTACGTTTTTTTAGCAAACCTCAAAAGAGTATGAGAATTTCCTTAAAGTATATGGAGTTAAAATTCTTTATGTTACGCATTATATTTTTTTATTTATGTCACTCATAGTCGTATTGTGAACACAATAAATAATATAGTTAGTCAGTCAGTACATTTAAGATTTACCATAACTAAATCCAGGACCGTAAACCTACAAGTGTGATGTCTTATTTGTTCATTTGTTTTAAAAACAAAATACGTATACACTTTGAGAGGGTAGGTACTGCTGGGCCTATTTTTTATTTTTATTCAGACCTACATTTTTATTAATATTTTCCATCTTTTGTGGCTACGTATTCTACGAAAGCGTGTTTTTAAAGTAAATTAATACAATTAAAAGCTTATTTAGCTTGGCTTTCAGCCAGCCTCCCCTCGGCATATCAAGTTCCTGGCATCCTTGTGTACGACCTTAACTATATTTGGGTCATCCGGCCAAGGACGGACCATGTTTGTGTCGGAAGCGTTGTTGTGAATAGAGAATGCTGAACCGGTAAAAAACAAAGTTATAGAGAGTAAAGAGATAAGCCGCAACAACATACTATTTTCTACTGTAAACTCAGGAAGCTACTTATATGGTAGGCATCTGGGATACCAGAGCGATCTAACGTAAAACTCTCGATTGATTAAAGTTGGACAAAGATGTCCGTAGTGGCAGCATAGCAGGTTTGTGTACCAGGCTTATAGGCAGCAAGCCTATTACGTGTATAAGTGCAAATTTGTAGGGGAAGCTAAAATTAGATTTTTGGCGTATTATAAAACTTTATTTACTAGAAAAGCCAATTATTGCCCTCAGGTGGTGAATTTTGAGTGTGGCTAAAATTGGAATAAGAGTATATGGGCGGCAAGCCATTTATATTTATTAGAAATAGGTAAATACCAAACGATAATCGACTATGCTGAAAGACGGTAGATTAAATTATTACAAATTTCCGGTCGCAGTTATAATACAGTAATGTTGTATGAAATAAAATATATAAATGTTAATAATATTAAAATGTTTATTATCGCATTTAAAAGAATATTTTAATGTTAAATTAATTTATTAGTACCTTTTCCGGCTAATGTCAAAAAGCAGTAGTATGTGGGTAGTTAGGTTGTTTGTGATTCAGTATTTAAGACAGCGAGTTGTCAAAGTGCATTCATTCACATTTGATCGGTGGTACGAGCGGTTGCTCTGCTCGAATTATAAGTAAAAGTGTAAAAGTACAACAATATAAGTGTGATGTGTGTGTGTGATGGTGGCATCGCGCCGACAAGTACCTACTTTTGCTTTTTTGGCAGACTTTTTCATATACGGAAATTGAATCCTCAATTTCCGCCCTGAGCTGCGCGACCCCTCGTTGTTATTGTAAGAACTAAATCATAATATGACCTTATTCTATCTGAAAAACTTTTTAAAACCTTTGCTTTTACTAGGGACCAACTTACAAAAACAATAATACAAAAAAATTTAATCACATGGAAACTGATTTCTTCTACTTTTATTTCTGATAAAGAATACTTATAAATGCGCGGAAAAGAAACAGATGCAAATTTATACGTTAGAGAACATCCGTAAATATAAATAGAAATACTGGTACATCCCTAGTCGTGACCTAGACGAATAAACTGACACACCTACACGGAAATTATAAATAACAAATAAGTGGACAATCTGACGTGGCCTAGAGCTGAAATGTGTAGAATTGGGACATTTATGGGACGAGGAGATTAAGAAAGGAATATAAAAATATTTAAACACAAATAAATAACATATGCTTTGTCTCTTAAAATATTTACATAAAACCAGAATGAACACTTTTTTATGCTTATTATGCCATAACTATTTTTGATTTGATTTTGTAATAAAGAAATATTTATAAAATATACGTTTTTTTGTTGATATAATTTTTTAATGATATATGTATTATGCATAAACTTACCTATAAGTTAAAGTTCAAAATGAAATGATCAATAGATGTTTTAAAATATTGTACTTATATTAAATGTACATAAATTTAATCTGTTAATTACCACTCTTAGAATTCTCCTACTCGCCTGGCTATGACGTTAATAACTGGTATTAATTTAATTTTAATTCTGATAATTTTCTTTAACCATTAACCTTATCGCTATTACTCGCTAAAGAGTTTTTTGTAGTAACAATATTTTGTCTCCTATTTAACCTTGTTTTTAAATATGTTTTGGTAATTAGACTTATTTCTTGTACTAAAAATAACGACTCAATGAAACTAAAGTTTTCTGCCAACGACAAAATGAAAATGGACGCTACCACGATTGTTTTATTTTACTTTCAACCTTGTTCAAATAAGACATTATTGTTTCTTTTTTTATTTGACAGATTAGCTAAAATAAATTTATTTGTTTCGTTGCGTGAGCGGTATTTTTTTTAAAGATGGGATGTTGGCACGAACTCTGCTTACTCTGGTTGGCGAATTTTTTTGAAGAGTAAGTATACAAAAATAACCGAATTCACGTGTCGATGTACGTGGTCGAACAGCCGAGTTCATCTGGCACAGGCCTCTGAAAGATTAAAATATACTACTTTTAACATTTTATACCGTAATTAAAAATGTAAAAATGTTTTTAAGAATCTGTTTTTATAATTTGAGGTTGGTAATTATGTTATTTTTTAACCCTATAACTTCGAAAATTCGCTACATTTTATTGTGTTGTAAAAATACAAGTACATGCGGTTTTAAAAAATCTTACCCATTTATTTTCTTTATTTTTTCTTTATTTATTTACGTTTGATAGTTTTGTATCTTAAAGCATAGCTATGATAATAGTAGTTTGAGTACAAAAGAAAGTACGTGTAATGTATAGAGTCTACTGATCATTTGTGGAATAGTCTAAGCTAGGCTTTGTTATTGGGATTTTTGGTTTCAAATTCTATTTGACATTTTTATTTTAATTATTGGAATATAATGTATACCTACTGTAGACTAAAAATAACTGTTTTAATACTCCATAATGTGCCTTTCAAAACTGATTTTAACTCGTAGGTATATGAAAAGATTGAACTTATATTTTTACAGATATTCCTTTTCAAACATTTGCCTTTTACGTTTTTAAAACATCAGAATATGTTGTTGTATAATTTTAATTAATATGGAGTGGTTTATATTCAATTTTTTGATCGGACCTATTATATTTTTAGGATAGCATTTTATTTTACCTTTTAAATGTAAATGCATGGCATATGTAGCTTTTGTTTTTAATAATTATTTTCTAAATCTTAGCAAAACCTTTTCAGTAGATTTTCCCTTTATATACGAAAAAAAACTTTTACCGAAAACCTTGACATGTATAAATACGTAATATTAGAGCTTTAGTATTGATTGTAAGATAGCAGAGGTTGATTGGGCACAGGTACTATCAAAAAGGCCTTGTCCTATATGCTACATGCAGTATTAATCAAACTATATATCGATTATTTGAACGCTCTACTGAACTACACTACAATTGTAGTAGCCGTATGTAGAGAAAGGAGTTAATTTTATTAAAGCAAACAAACACGCTATCTATCTGATAGTAAGTGGCCACTGCCGCCCGTGGACATGGCTGATTACAATCAATCCCAGATAAGAAAACAGACTTACCTGATGTCGACCACAGAAGCGTTGCTAATCCTGAGGAATAAGTTGGAACGCCTCGAATAAGTAGGTATGTCTCCCTGTGAAGAGTGAATAGTGTAGTACTCTTCAAATCAAATCACAGCAGCGCTGAACATTTATGTTATTCAAATGGTGAGTTATATTTTCTGTCGTAAATTCCCTTACTACTTAACGGTATTCAAACGATAAGTCATACGTTTTCTGAGACGCAATACAGTAAAAATAGAGCTAATATTTTAACATACAGTGAAGTGCATAAGTGCATATGTGTTTTTTTCATTAGTAGGTACCTACTGTAGTGTACTGTAGGTATCTGTAGTAAGCTATATTATTATGAAGTTTATTATGTTTAAGATTATTCTTTATACAATCTTTGTTGTTATAATTGTTTTGTGCAATCTTATGTGTAAATACACATTTTAGGCTAGTTTTTTTAAATAAAATTTTATTAAGTAGGTACTTTTTCATAAATATATATTTTTGATATATGTGAGGGATACACATAATTATTTGTCTGTCAATTTACACTCAGTTAACGTTGTTAACTTAAGTTGGACTGTGGCTTGAGTGACTTATAGAACTTATTTCAAACACCTTTTTAGATTTTATTTACCTACTTTTCTATATCCCGGTGAACATGCAAGCTCGTACAAGTAATTTTCGGAAATATTCTAATACATTTCTTGGCATTCAATGTGCAATAAATACTTTAATTTTACTACGAAGCCAATTGATTTTCCTATTTTACTATGACATTTGAAAACTCTTGCTTTAAACTAGATTAGTAACGCAAGCATATCGAATACTCTTATGAGTCACAGTTGTTATGAAGACACGTAGCAGCACCATGTAAGGTTCTGGGTTCGATTCTTGGAAAGAGAACTTGAATTTATATATACATAATATGTTCCGGGATAAGATTTCGTATTGCGTGTTCTAATCGATAAATCATAAGAGTAAATATTATGTATCGTGAATGCATGTGTAATACGAATATCTTTAATAAAGGATATTGTGTCAGGAACGGAAAACTTCATGCAAGCTACGTCATAAAACACTACTATTAAGCGATAAAACGATCTATTGGCTTCCCCATTATTACACTTGCATATTGCCTTTTCCGTCATTATTGTCCATACCAATCTGCATATTATTTGCATACATGGCGCCGACACACATCATTTATGCACAAATCGATTGAGAATCCTATTATTGGTCATGTGTGATTGATTCCGGCATGAAACGATGTAGATATTGGAAATCTCTGCTGAGTTACCTCTCTCAGAATATGGAAACTTAGGCCTTTATTTACTAGACAGGTTATCGATACGAATCTGGATGTATACCTACACTATACACATTTAGGAAACCTGATGTCTAATACAGTTACGATATGGTATTATACTTTCTGATAGAGACAGATACGGACATTAGATATTTATACAATTGTAAATGTAAAAAAATGATCACTACAGTTTACTAGATTAAATTTGTAGACGTTTTCGTGATGTTTTTTTCTTATAAATTTACATAGGTATACTTAGCTCTGATATTTATAACGATAAGTAGATAATTATTTACGGCAGTCTATATAAACATAATTTTAATTAAAGTAAGGATTTTCTTCAAGGCTGTGGGAATGTAGATATGATACTACACGGAATTAGAAAGAAAATCCTTGACCTACATTTGACGCGTCCTTTCCTTGCCGTATAAAATCAAAACAACATATCATATTTTATTATTATCTTTAGTTTCTTTACGATGTCGTGTTGTGACTTTATTTTGATAATACGTGACTGAGATAACTTAAAGTGGGTTAAGTGTAAAGATGTAGGTCTTGACTGCTTTTCTATTTGTGCCCCACTGTTGAGTATAATATCTTTTTTCAATTGAAAGAGGAGTGAACTCCACCATTTAAGTCCAAAGCAGATTGATAGAGAGCCTGTAGGCTGTTTTCCAATCGTTCATGAGGTTTAACGAGTCTAATGAGAAAAACCGGGACGCCATGTAAAATAGCCACTTGCACTCACCTATCCAGTTCTAGACCGTGTTCAATGTTGCTTAAGTATGAATATCGATTGAGATCCAAATAAGCTGATATCCACTAATATTTGGGACTCAGTCATGTCTAGTAACTTCATTAAGTAAGTAATTTGAAATAAAAAATATTTATATACGGAGTAGTAATCAGTTTATACATATAGGCATAGATATTTCCTTTATTAATTAATTTATCTTCCAATTAAAACTGTTGTCTGCCAAGTAAGAATAAACAGGAAAATTCAGAATTGCCAATTACGCCGAGGACATTAAACTGGCTTACTCTCGTAGCATCCGATCCGAGATGGCAGGCTCCATACATTAATTAGTTTCACAGAATATGGGCCATTTTTTAATATATATTTTTTTTAATACTTAAGCCTAGTGATAAGGCAGACGGGCCACCTGATGGAAAGTAGTTACCGTCGCCTATGGACATTTGCAACACCAGAGGAGTCGCCAATGCATCGCTGGCTTTGGAGGAGATCTATTTTCGTACCTTTTTTAAAGTTCAAAGCGCTCCGGGAATACTTCGGGAGGAAGTTCATTCCACATTTTGGACGTTCGCGGCACAAACGATCATGAGAACCAAACCGTGGAGGACCGCCACGTGTTGATGTGGATGGAACTTTATCCTTCAGCGAATGGTGGTGACCAATTTATTAGATCCCTGAAAGTAACTGTAAACCCTCCGGTAACGCCATATATATTAACGTTTTAGCAAGGGAAGGTAGCTCTTACAGGACTGGTACTTTTTACTACGTGCCATTTTGGCTATCTAGAAGCACGGTCGTGTTTCAAAGCCAATGTTTGAAACCGCACCATGTGTATATTTACACAAACCATTTGGAGCCATTTATGACGTCTTGATAACTCAGAATCCACAGAAACTAAATATATGAAATTTATAAAATACGAAAATACAAAAGAGAAACCTAATTTGCTGCTCACGTTATTTCTTTTATAAATTGGTTGATAAGACTTGATAACAAATTCTTAAACAATAAAATCTATGTAGGAACTTTCGAAGTTATTTCAGGGCCTAGGTATTAAAGCCTTTACGTGAAATAATTATTCACAACTATACTGAATGTATTTATATACTTAATGCAAGTTACCAATGATACATTTATTCAGTTAGTTACTAAAATAGCAGAATTACTGAAATAGAAACTATTCAAAGCTAACTCAGAGAAGTTTTCAAGTCAGTATTAGAATTAGATCTTATGTTCGTGTAGCTAATTTTAGTATGAATGAAAATAACAAACTTCTAATGATTCTACTATCCATTTATACCGGAGGATTATAAGTTTCTTCTTCGAAACAGTTGTTATTTGAGTACTTTTTCAAACGTAGTACAAGTAATAAAACAGTAAATATTTAAGAAAAAATATCTAGAACTAGAAATACATTTGACTATTACTTTAATTTAAACCTAGCCACCTTTAAACTATATGGCAACCAATATGGCAAAACTGTAGTGCTTGCGTTCCGGTCTGAAAGACACGAACACTAGAACAATGAAATGGTTCTTTTGATGCTAGGATGCCATGACATGGAACCATAGACATGGTAACCATCTTGAAGTAACCATAGAAGAATAAGACGTTTCAAGACGAATAAGTCCAGATTCAGAATAATAAAAATAAATGGTCTTATTACAAAAAAAAAACGTCAAATTCAGTTTCAAACCTAAGGCTTCGTGCTCTGGGGCTACTAGTATCATAGTTAAACCGGATCTTATTTATTTATTTTTATTTATTTATTTAGTTGTACCAACAAAGTAAACACTATTACATTTTATAGGAAGCAATTATACAATGACTTGGTGAGTGTTGCTTCAATTATAGGTACAAACTGCATTTCATGACACAATAACGATTACAGTAACAATGCACAAATTATTATTAACAAATAAAAATACATATTTATATTAGATTTTTAAATTAAATACAATTATATTTTTTGAAATTATTAAACACAATAGTAAAATTAAATTAATAAATTAGAATAAAATAAAATTCAATTTATAAGTGATATATGAAAATGTTAGGAATATTGCAATAAAATCTATTTAAACAATATTGATATTAAATTAATGGAGGATATAAATTAATTAACATCTACAATATTAAGGCTATAATTATATGTAATTTCAGAATAATCCAATTTCATTAAATTAAATACATTTTGAGCAAAACCAACATATTCATTTATATTACGTCCTAAGTGCCTTCCAAATGTTTATCTTAAAAATATTTAAACTATTAGAAAAAATGTCTACTTGGCGTTCTTTTAGAGAGTTTACAGTTTTGTTTCTACTGTTATATTCCAGATTAACATCCACTTCAACAGTTACATTATGAACGATGTTGTAACTTCTGGATATTCTGTTTAGGGGCGAGTGATGCCCTAAGTTTGTTCTAGCTTTTTTTTGTACAAACGGAAGGTACTTTAGTGATCTGGGCAATCTGTTTGGTGCTGATATATATAGATTAGATAATAAATAATTACTGTCTATTTGACTATTTATCAATTTATACAAAAACATGATGTCCAGGAACTTTCTTCGACAAAAAAGAGAATCAAGACGGAAGTGACGCAAACGATCTTCATAAGTTATAAGTTTTTTCGCACAATTAGAGGTATATGTTAAATGCCATAAAAATCTCTTTTGCACACTCTCCAAACGCTTAACATATATATCATAGTGCGGATTCCACACAACACTGCAGTACTCAAGGCCGCTGCGTACGAGTGCTGTATAAATCGCAATTTTAGTGCTAGGTTTTTTAAAATCTTTGCAATTGCGTAAAGCAAAGCCTAACGTTTTGAACCCCTTTTTAGCAATGTTGTTGATGTGACTGCTAAAATTCAGTTTACTATCAAGGGTGACACCTAAGTCACGAATTTGGTCTGTTTCATATAAAGATGTACCATGTATACAATATGATCTTGAAGGCTTATGTTTTTTTCTAGTAAAACGCACAACGCAGCATTTATTGCAATTTAAGCTCATACCATTATTCTCACACCATGAGACAAGACGGCATAAATCATTCTGAAGTCGAGATATATCGTCAACCGAATCGGCTACTCTGAAAAACTTTAAATCATCGGCGAACATGTAGTATTTAGAATTCTGGAAACAAGTGCCTATATCATTGACAAAAAAGCTAAATAGCAATGGACCTAAGTGCGAACCTTGTGGAACCCCAGAAAGAGCAGTAAATGGCTTGGATTTATGTCCACTGACTACTACTACCGATTTTCGGTCTGTTAGATAGGATCCACACC
>DWPV01003605.1:0-14920 GCA_018251915.1 Urbanus proteus proteus | reverse complement strand
TTCTTGGTCTGGGTGTGTGTCCTTGTCTTGTGTGTTGTCCATGGCACCCACGACACAGGGAATCCTAGTGTGGGGCGATGAGTGTGAGGCGTTATTGTTATTATTATTGACTGTATCATTTGCATTAAAAACAAGGAAAACATCATGGGACTTCAGGTTAATGTCTTATCTTGATCTGATTCTAGGTACATAATTGTAGATGGTAGGTAGTTGCCACGTAACATCAGGTGCATTGCTATTCTATAAGGTTACCTAAATATTTGGTAGGTGGTAGAATTCTATGTAGTTCGACTCCGTCGGCACCACCGCCACACCTATTTCTGCCTTATAACAGCAGTGTAACGCTGCTGTGTTTTGGTCTGAAGGGTGTGGTTAGAGAGACATACTTATCCGAGGCGTTCCAACTCAGTCCTCAGCGGTAGCAACGCATCTGTGGTCAACTTCAGGTAGGAAATTGACCTTATCTGGGGTTGATTTCAGATGTCCATGGGCGGCAGTTGCCACTTACCATCAGGTGAACTGCATGGTCGTTTGCTACTTCGATCATATAAAAAAATAGCACCCTAAAATAGTGCATTTAATTGTAATAATGAGTTTTACATTCCAAGACAATACAAATACATAGACAACGAAATGTCTAGATAGGCCCAACGTATGCAAATTAACAAAATATCAAACAAAAGTTAACAAAACGCATCACGTATGAGAAGATATATCCGAAGCTCCGTCCGAAGATACCAAAATGGTAAAACTACGTCGTTAAACTCAAAAAGCAGTTTTTATTCAACAAAATAAAACAAATGTCCGAGATAAATGTACATGGTTTTACATACAAAACAGGTATATGTAAATTTTGACGGACGTGTGCACGCGACAAGCGAGGAACGAAGACTGATTTGAATTTGGAATTCTGCACGCTCGCTCTGCGCGGGCGCATTCAATGCTGAATTTGTAGGGTAACCATGCTTTTTAGTTTTAAAAAACATTTTTAGCAATAAAAACGTGTCAGTAAAATAAAATGTCACTCAACCTATTGTCATACCTATCATTATTATAATATTTATTATTATAATAATTTCAAAGTTATGTAACTAGCTATTGCCCGTGGCTTTTGACGCATTAAATTACATACAAACCTTATTCTTGAATCACTCTATCTATTAAAAACCGCATCAAAATCCGTTGCGTAGTTTTGAAGATCTAAGCATACATAGGAAAAGACACCGGAAAGCAACTTTGATTTATACTATGTAGTGATTTACATATTTTTATTCTTTACTACATAACAATACTGACGACCACCCATGCCTAACAGTAGGATAGTAATGGGTTGACAACGAGCATTATCAGGTCCCTCTTTCCCTTTGGGCACCATAGGCACTTGCCCAGGGCCCCGCGTTCGACAGGGCCCCTTACGTTCTGACAAAGTACCGCGCAGCAGCAAGAATTCACGGAACAGAAGTTAATAAATTGATTTACTTAGTGCATAGTTTTAAGAGGAAACAGAATTTTATAATTATTTGTCTATCGTATTAAAATCAAACAAAATAGTATCCTGCTAAGGTCATATGGGGCCCCTTACCCTTGGGTATAACAGGGTAAACCAGAATTTTAAATTCTTTATCTATCCGAATAAAATCAAACAAAATAGTGTCCTTTTAAGGTCATATGGGGCCCCATTTCCCTTGTGTGCCCAAGGCCCCTAAAGGGGTAAAAATGGACCTGAGGATTATTTAATTATAGTTACTTTGATTACTCAACAGATTAGATTATAAGCCGTAAGCATTATAATAATTCTCCAAAACATTTCAAAACATTGCATTTTTCAAAAGAGTTTCATAAAACAGAGTAATAACTTACTCTAAGTAGGATATGTTTGTGATGCCTCGCATTCTGATTTGCTTCAATGCACCCTTTGCTAGGATGCGCTTTTGGGTAGAATTGGGGTTCGTTACATGTTTGTACTATGATAAAAACCCTGATATGTAAACAGTTTTGAAAAGCGCGTAAAGCGCTAACCTAACCTAACCTAACCCTGCGGTTAGGAAAGGTCTCAATCGAGGTGACCGCTTTTAGTAATACATACGCACTTCCGTGCTACGGATAGCTCGTTAATCTATCGGTAGCGGTTGTTATCAGCATTAACATATTACCTATGGATCATTAACACTTACTGAAATTATCAAGACGCATACCAGGCGCGGAGACTTTTTCTATATGATCGAAGTAGCAAACGAGTATGCAGTCCACCTGATGGTAAGCCACTGTCCATAGACTCTGTAATCAACCCCAGATAAGATCAATGTCCTACCTGAGGTTGACCACAGATACGTTGCGATAAGTATGTCTCCCTTACCACACTCTTCAGACCAGAACACAGCAGTGACACTGCTGATATAAGGCAGAAATCCCCTATTTCTGCCGGTAACCGAAGTTGAACAGCATAGAGTTTTACCACCTTTAAACTTCTTTATCCTCGTAACTCTCTTAAAAGCCTGTGTAGCAAGTTTGACAAAAAAAAATCAAAAATAATTTTCAAGTAGCCAACGACGGAACCCGTCCCACGAAAAACAAAAACCTGACGAATTTTCATAGAAACACGAATTTAGGTTAACTTATTACAGTATTGCAGGCAATCCAGCCACGCTCATTATGTTTCTTTATACTCTGAGTGTACTTTTAACTTTGTGCTCATCAGAGATAAAAATGAGGATGTTGTGTCGAAATGTTGGAACTTATGAGGTCTTTTTATTTACGCTGTAGAGCGGAATTGATCAATGTGAGTTGTTTTTGAGTTTTGTTATGAAGGTAGGTTACTGGCCTGTTTTGAAAATCGAGGTATCAAATTAAATTTAAAATTCAAAACGTAACCTCAGATAAATAAAGTAGGTAGATCTATCATTCCTAACAAAAAAATGAAGCCATTTTTAAAATGGTCAGGCTATAAAAGTGATTATGTGAGGGTAAATATACAACGGTGCTGACATGAAACCACGCTAGTTTTGTGTGTGTAAATGCATGAATGTTAAGCATCTGTGGTCAACCCTATTTATGACCACGATCATATCTGGGGTTGATTACAAATGTCCATGGGCGGCAGTGGCCACTTACCATCAGGTGGACTGCATGCTCGTTTGCAAAAAAAAAACCCTCGAGTATGTCAACTTACCATAGATCTACCTGGATCAACCCCCAAAATTACTGGGTCTTGACTATTATAATGATCGCTGAGCCACACAGATAAAAAAAAACTTGAGAGGTGTCAAGGGACACCCGGATGGAACGAAGTTCCTTTCGATTAATTAGTGAAGGAATTATAATAAAATTTTATTTTTTATTATTTATTATTTACAAAAAACCTGTATACACTCAACAAAAATAAAAGTCGCGACACCACACTGTTTAAAATAGAAATGAAAATATCTTGCTTGCTTTGAAACAAGCGACATGCGACAAAAAGTTGTCGTGACAACTTTTCGTAAGATTTTTTTCCGTCTAGCCCCCTTACACAACGCGCGATAAGGAACTTCGTTCCAAAAACAGATTTTTAATTCTTTGTCTATCCTAATAAAATCAAACAAAATAGTGACCTGCTGACATATGGGGCCCCATTACCCTTGTGTGCCCATTGCCCCTTAAAGAGTAAAGATGACGCTGGGTATGCATTGCCATGTAATAGTATTAAAATTCTTATGGAAGGCAGACAGGTATGACGACCTCTGGATTACGTAATCGTCAATCGGGAACTTTTGGATTATTCTGAAATATTGTATTGTTCCTTGCTCTTATAAAACGTTTTATTTAGGTAATGGCGTAGATAAGTAATTACTAAATAAAGATTACCCAGAAATAAAAATCTACTCCCGAAAACATTTTCGAACAGTAATTTTCCTGGATTACTCCGTCATAATAAAGATTAAATCGCTTTTCCACTCCAGTTTGTCGTAATCCTAGATCAAAGACCACAAAAGTCAACAGCCTTATTATTATTGCTATATAAATAGTAATATGAATTCTCACGGAATTCTCCACTAAGTTTGTCACGAAATCAACACTAAACTGCAAACATTTTAAAAATCGAATGACATCGAATAGTGCTAATCAATTCAGTGACGTGGATTGATTTGAATTCCGAATTTTGTTGTGTTTGTCTGTGTTTTTATTTTATTTTTAATAAAAAAGCACTTTATTGTCACAGAAAAACTTGTTTGAACTCATATAAAGTTTTTATTATTCAACGGGTTAAAATATTGAATAAGTTTGCAGTAAGCTTTTAAAATATCTGACTATTAAAATAAAAACGTTGACAGTAAAGGAACACATTTACAATACACAAATATTAAAATATATATGCAATGGATTCAAATAAGTCAATGTATATATTTTATGTGAAAATGAATTCAAAGGACTTGTTAATAAATACAAATATAATTAAATGAAAACGGTGACCTACGCGCGGATTGCGAATATTTGAATGTTTGTTGAATTCAGGTATATCAATGCACGTATTTTTACCTTAGGTGGCTATGATAATTTAAAAAATAAAACTGATAATAGAACTTTCTCGAATTCAGAAATAGAAATAATGTAAGCTCTTTACTTTGGAAATACATATTTTAAAAAGTACTAAATCTATTATATCTATCTACAAGAGGTGTTTCAATTAAATGTAGGTGGTTAAATCTTTGTAGCCCAAAATGTTTAGAGTAAAAATCGGGTGCAGGGATATGGTTATTCACTTAAGTCTGTTTTTACTACTTTATAATAATTTTATAGGATTAGTTATACAATCTTATAAAAGTATAGTTACTTATAAACTTAAAGTACGTCAAAAACTAAAATATATTTTTGTTTCAGTGCAAAAACTTCGGTTCCGTGAGGTCGGATTGTGAAGGAGAATGCTCCCGGCGTGTGTGAACATTTTCTCTAGACTTGCAAACAAGTGACGTAAGTGTTAAGTGCTAAATACTAACCGTATTGAGACCGTTGAAGTGTTATTGTGAATAACATGAAAGGATTAGTCGATAGGGTTAATAGTGTATATTGTTATGAGATTATTAACGTATGAAGTGTTGTTTTAAGAAAGGAATAAGGTGGGAAATTTGACGTTATTAACGTATAAAACGTTTTTAGATATAAGGTGGGATATTGGACACTAGTCATGTGATGGATGTTGAATGCAGGAATATGTTATCGTGAATATTATAAAAAAGAATTTATGGTAAATTCGTTTTAGTATATCGAATATTGATTAAATCACGTAAGTTGTTGTGTCGACGACATAGATGGACCTACATAATTGTGTATATAGAGTATTTTTGCAAGAAACTTCCTGTCTCATCTATTTTTTCCAATATGTATATTTGTTAATGCACTTGTCAACAAGATACCCTATTTGCATCCTGTGGTAAGTTTTTAGGGAATTCATGGTATAATTGGCCTAATGGTATGACATTCATGGTATAATGGTTTATTTTAAGTTCATAATGTAGAAAAAACTAATAAAATCGCCTTTTCTAATGTAATGTAGAAAACACGTAGAACATGTGTAACCCATTATGTACATATTAAATTTTAGGACGTAAATAAATGTTTTTTTTTATACGGAGAAATGTGTGTTTATGATTAGGTTAGGAAATTATACATTTCAATGTTTGTAATTTTGAAATTTGTGCCATCACTGAATACGTGTGTCAAATGACAAATTTGAATAATTCTGCGTGATGTGTTGTCACGTATGTGTGTATAATTAGGTTTACTTATTAACTTATATGATATGATACGCGTAAAATTGTTTTTGCATATAAACTTAGTTATAAGATGAAATGTATGTTGGTTTGAATAAAAACTTTTTTTTTTTGTAAAATACTTATAAGAGAATACACACACACACAAGAAATAAAAATATTATGCAAATTGTGTAAAAGTACCTACGTAAGAAAACGTGTGTATTACTACTAAGTAACTATATAAGTATATACTAATATGCTTACAAAAAAAATAATCTACATTGACAGTAAACAAATTCAGCTTGACAAATTGGTTTTTCGTGAAGATAATTAAGAGAATTGATACCTCATTAATTTTTAATTTGTTTTTTAATTATCAAAATTACTTTCAATTAAAATCAGATACAAAACAGATATTCTGTTACTTTTCGTACCTACTTTTCCAACTTTTTTATAAATAGATCTTTTATGGGTAAATGTGTAATATTTGTGTCCAGCTACCAAAATAGGTGACACAGAGATAAACTCAATAAACCGAGGCTGACAGGCGACAAGTAGTAATAACATGTAATCACGATCCTATCGATCCCCGTATCTAGTCTGAGCTAAATAAAAATAATGTACTAACTGTAACACTCGTTACACGAAATAACCTAATAAAGATTTTTGCTGTAATTCACCTTCTGTGAATTTATTCTACTTTGAATCCACAACATTTTAATTATTGCATGATATAATGTTATCCTAATTATTATAAATTGCAACGTTCTTTATTGTTTGTGACGCCCTCGCACTTTACCGACTTAACCGATCTTTATGAAATTTTGCACAAACATTGCCAAGGGTCTGAAATAAGACATAGACTTTCATTCCGAAAGAAGATACTACTCCAGAGGCAAAAATAATTTTTATACCTACAACCTACTATTTTTTATACCTACGGCTTCTTGTTACGAATGAATAGCATTTGCATTATACCTGAAGTATACAATTCTATTGGAAATGCGAATGTACATGTAGACGTTAGCGTGAGCAAAGCCGCAGGTAAAAACTAGTCATATTATATGTGTATACCATTATTGATTTACAAAGTTAAGCAACATCGAGCGCGGGAATTTGATGGGTAAACGGTAGTGGCATATTCACACTTGTGTGCTTCGGAGTGGATGCAAAGCTGTCAGTTCCAATGTTGTTATCAGCGGTTATTGAACCTGTTTCCAACAATATCGGAATTATTTAAGGAAATTAATAAATTTAAACTATTAACAGATTTAAATATTGGTAGAGTAATTTCCACGCTTTTAATTAGTAATTGCGCAATGAATAATCGCTAGCAGATTGGGTATATGAATTCATCTTTGTGTGTGTTCATGGATACAGGAATTATGCTAGTGTGCGCTTATTGAATGTAGAAAACGTTATTCTTGAGAGGATAGGAGAAGGTGTTATTCCAGACTATCTTTATTTAACACCACATTTTAATGCGCAAGTCAATATTAGTGGGTTTTCAATCCTTACAAATGCTACAGTACTTCGTTCAGTCTTAAAATAGTATGAAACAAAATAGCTTTTCACTGTCTATCCTTATGTATGCTTAGATCTTTAAAACTACGCAACGGATTTTAATGCGGTTTTTTTAATAGATAGAGCGATTCAAGAGGAAAGTTTATAGGTAATTTAACGCGTGCGGAGCCGCGGGCAATAGCTAGTTTATTACAATTAGTATAGTGAGGTATCAAGTACCGATATTTCGACCTAGTTACAGAGATCGTGTTCGCGACGAAATTGCTTGAGGCAGATTGTTGACATGAGCTAATGATAGAATCATTATACGTACCTGTTTGATCCATTTATTGATACAATATCAGATATCAGATATCAGAATATCTCAATTTATTTTATTAATAAATTAAGAAATCGTGCGTTTATTAGCATAAGCTTCGATATCTTTTTTTGAAAGCACCATTAATCCGTTTCTAAAATTAATCCGTAAATAATGTAGTCTAGTTAATAATAAGCCGATGACTGCATTGAAAACTTTAAAGACGAAGTTTCAAGTATCCTTAAAATTTGTTTCAATAAATAATTTGAGTTTCGAAATAATCATTCATGCCCGGCCTTCATTAAAATGCTCGGGATCAGGTCCTATATTTGTATGAAAATAGCTGATTTCGTAATTAACTGTTAAATATTAATACTTCTTGATTTATTCTCAGTTGTTATTTTTATTAATATAAGTTTATTAATTTAGTCTAGATTAAATTAAAAAAAACGTAAACTTAAACTTAAAAAATTAAAACGCTTTCTACACTTGTAGTCCACAGTAGGATTTTCTCCTGTGCTATAGACACACACACATAAATGAATACACAAACATCCAGAGCCAGACCAGAAATCTAAACTTTAGATGTCTGTCTGGCTGGGAATCGAACCTGGGACCCATAGCGCGTCAGACTGGTATGGTAACCGTTTCGTCACGCGGGTCGTCGCAACTACTTGAAAAATTACTTCGATATACCAAGTTCCATGACGATCAATCAAAAGCTGTTAGAATTAAGTAGTAGAGCCACATCTATTTCTGCCTTATATCAGCATTGTTCAACGCTGCTGTGTTCTGGTTTGAAGAGTGTGGTTAGGGAGACATACTTATCCGAGGCATTCTAACTTAGTCCTCCGGGGTAGCGATGCATCTGTGGCCTACCTCAGGTGAAACTGTGATCTTATCTGGGGTTGATTACAGATGTTAATTACTCTCAGGTGGACTGCATGCTCGTTTACTAGGTACTTCGATCATATAAACAAACGGTAAACGGTAAAAGTATCTAAAATATATCAAATATTCTGTTTTAATTGTAATAGGTAACCATGGTATTTAAGTATATTCTTGTCACTTTTGTTTTCATTAAACGCGATTGTAACAAAACAATGTTAGAAATAAGCCTGTTTGATAAACAATAGGTACCTTCACACCGCGGAAAGCTTACGGTGGAAGTTTTTACAATCTTGCTTTGTATCTGGAAAAATCCACGTATTTAGCCTCGGAAAAGATGATAAACATCGGAAAATAAGACTATTTATTTTATTTTTTAATCAAGCCTACTTTTACTAGTTCTGTGAAAGCTTAAGTGCCTACAGGGTTAACGTCTATTTTTAAATGTATTTTACTTTATGGTCTTTACTCAATCTCGGTTTACTTGTAAGTAGTTTCTATAAAAAATAAAATTGTAATATCAAAGAATCCAATACATTTTATATATTTAAAATTAACACTTCAAAGAATTCATTGTAACATCGTCATCATTAAATATATTCAAAAATAAAGTGTTTCGAGTTAAATGTAATAGTAATTTTCAACGATTACTTTAAACAAGTTTTATTTATATCTCCGAATTTGAATACATTTTATTACTTAACACACAAGTATTAAAAGAACAGTATAACATAGTTATAAACTAAGTAAATATTATATAACTAACTAATACTATAAATAAAATAAATGATCCAGATCGCTGTCCCGCGGGGCACCCAAGGGTACCCAAAAAATTAGAAATTTTCCGAAATTTAGATTGAATGAATCTGTAATGAAACAGACTTTATTTATCAATTCTGATATCAATTATCACTTGGCTTTCGCGGAAGGACATATGCGTGTATACGGGCTTTTTGCCTATAATAGGCACCAGAGTTTCGCTTCGTAAGGTTAAACCTATATGTTTTAACAAGGTCTATATCTTACATTGAGACCTTATTGGAAAGGAAATAAATATTTTCATTTCATCAAAGTTGTTAACGCAGTAACCGTGTACTAAAAAAAGTTGTAACAGGCAATTTAGTTGAAGGTGATAAAACTCGGCGTTTAACACCGTATGCTATAAAAGCTGAGTTTACTCTGGAACGTCATTTAAAAAGCTAAGTTGAATAGACTAAAGTTTATTCAAAACTGGGGGAGAAGTCACTAAGATAATAGCCACCAATTTATTGCGCGCTGCGCCAGTGTGAAGTAAGGTTTTCACTTATTTTGATAACGCATAAATACGTTAATGTGAATGTTTTTTGATAAAACGGAATCCACTACTAAAACTAACTATATTCGTTAACCACTTCATTCACAAAAAAAAATTTAGTTTTCAAAATTAAACGATTTTATTTGACCGGTGAGCTCGACAGCTAGAGCTCAGCAACGATTTGACACTTTAGTAAATTACTTCCCTGGATTTGTTCAGTATGTATTCGTTACTGAGTAACGAGTTCGCTAGCAAGTACTGAATAACGAAACGTTACTCACAAATTCATTTCGTTACTCGAATCTTTCGTGTTTAGTTAGTTTGCGTACATTTATATAGCTTGTGCAGATTCCGTCTGCAGTTTTCTTGTAGTTATAAAATACCTTTATAAAATACCTTTACTTATTAAACCAAAATTATAAAAAATTAAGAGAAAATGCACCTTACGCATTGTAGTAACGTAAAAGTATATTTTCTTTAAATACGAACAATGCGATGCCGCTATATACTGCAATATGACTCGAGGCATTGCTCTATGGCATAGTCAGTGCTATAAGGTAATAGGTATCTACGGCATCAAAAATAAGGCGTAACGATACGATACAATAGTAACCGGTTCTAAATTTTATAGCAACGAATACATACGGGTACACTTTCTTTCGTTTCTTTTACATCTCTATGTAATAGTATTCAAATAGCAATCCATTTCTATTCGGTTTGTTACAAATGTGTTTGGGCTGCATCTAATGACCATTTAAGATCAGCCTGCATGCTCCTTTGCTATTTGTGATCCACAAATAGCAAAGTTACATAACATTGTAGATAGTTACTAGTAGTTTGGTTCTTTGTAACTGTCTAGACTCGGTTTAATTAAATGTGGACTAAGTTTATTGGAACTTTCTTTAAAGAGCGCTTTTAGAACGTACTTTCATTGATCTTAAATGTATTTGCAAATAGGTCTTTAGCTTATGTTTTCCAAACCAACATACTCATTCTCTACCTTTTATGTTAAATAAATATTAATAAATCTTAAGGATTTTTTTCAATGAACTTACGATGCAATCTATAAAAAAAAAAGATTGAAATGTCTCTTTGTGATTTCAAAATAACATTTTTTTACTCACATACACTTCCATTATGTAACTTCTCTTTTTCTCTTTACTGAAATTATACCTGACACCTAAAGCCAGAAAATGTATGAGATATTTTCAAGTAAAGTGTTACACGGTATACTTCGTGCTTATAAAATCGTGAAACGTATTAAATATCCAAAGGCATGCACTGAAAATCGCGGATATGAGCAAAGAAGGTATCTTTCCCGACTCTACGGGGAATAAACTTTAAATTGAGGAAGTTTGACATCCCTTTCAAAATCGAATTTATTATAGAGTGAATTAAAGTTGGAATATGGCTACTGGTACTATAACTTTGATTGTTTTTCTATAATATGGAGATAGCAAACAAACATGCAGTCCACGTGATGGTAAGTGGCCACTGCCGCCAATGGGTATCTGCGAACAACCTGAAAAAAGACATTGATCGTACCAAACCAACCTTACTAAAGTGATTTCTTTTAAAACTCGAATAGGTTTTAACTTCTGTTTTTTTTTCTGCTTCAGCACAAATAAATGTATTCCAAAACTTTCTTATAGCAGTTAAAAAAAAGTAATAACAACAACTGTATTAGTACAACTTTTATACTTTGAACAAATGTATCAATTTCATAGATTTTAATAATAATAACTTATTTATCAGGTCCGTTTTTCAGGAAATAATAACTTATTTATCAGGTCCGTTTTTCAGGAAACTATAAGTCTAGTCGAAAACTATAGTTACGTAGGTAAAAATGTCCTTACGAATAACAACGTAAATGTTTTTTTTGTAATTTAGTGTAGTAGGTAATTCTTAATTTTAAGTGATATGTTTTTGTATTATATAATCATTGAAAATGCTCTAATTATGTATAAAATAGAGAATTAGTCCGTTTACACATTAAGTAAATATTCTATATGGATTAATAAGTTGTAAATAATCTATGCATTAAATTATGTAGTTTAATAAAATCGCTTGACAATGATATATTAAAATTAAGGTTCGCATATTACTATCTTTTGTATAACTAAAATTAGTTAATATTGAGAGCTTATTTCAACATTTAATAATGTTATTACTGGAAATAGTTTGCACTGATTCTATGAATGTAATTAATTGTTTTTAAATTTGTTGCATTATTACGAATATAAATGTTTTTACCTCTGTTGAAGTTTTATTTATATAATGTACCTATTTATGGAATATAGAATATTGTGTGGGCTCGTTATGAGAAGACAATATCTTAGACATAATGGTTTATTAAGCAGTGTTAAACGCTGCTGTATTCTAGTTGGAAGGGTTTGGGAGACAAACTTATTCGAAGCGTTCCAGTTTAGTCTTCTGGTGTAGCAAAATCGTTCTTGGGCGAAAAAGCGATCCTTGGGCGATCGGGTAGGACTGTGTTCTTATCTGGGGTTGATTACGAATGTCCATGGGTGGCAGTGGCCACTTACCATCAGGTGGGCTGCATGCTCGTTTGCTACATCCATAGTAAAAAAATAATAAATAATAATAATAAATAAAAAAAATATATTCAAGGTGACGTAGGTACGTAGAATTTTAATATTTTACGTATTAAAACAAAATCTAATATTTTTGTATACGAAAATTTAGTAAAATATTTAAGAGAAGAAAAAAACACTTCTTATTTACGTAGAATTCCTTAGAAAATTTGTCCATAATAATTAATTATAATGATTATCCCATTTCGTAAGATAAGGCCGATATTAATGGCACTAAAATACATCTTCGGAGTAAAAAAAATAGTAGGAAGTAACAAATTATGAGGTAAATGATACCACAGCTCGGCTTCAGTGGGAGAGAGACAAATTATCCATCATAATTATTATCCCCAATAGAGTCGTTATTGCAGAAACTAAGTCCGCATTTGTGTATTACAAGAAAATCAAATAACAACTTTGTAAATGGGCACTTAAATAATATTGATGTTTTTTTTATGAACTTGAAACTTAAACATAAAACGCTATCTACACTCATAGCCCTACAGTAGGATTTTATCCTGTGTCGCAGGTGCCACGGCCACACACATACACGATTACACAAACACCCAGACCCAGAACAGAAATCTAATTTCATAATTTAGATGTCTCTCTGGCCGGGAATTGAACCCGGAAGAATCAGTGTACGAGGTAGGTATTAAATTATGTATTCAATTTGTAGATGTTCTGTGTTATGAGGTATAATCTGAGATCGGTGACTTCCAATTTGGGACAAAAAAACAATTCAGTCTCAGTATTTAATACTAATATTTTAAAATAAGTATAGGTATAGGGTGAATTTTTCAAGTGTGCTTGGAGGGGGAAATCCGAAACTATGTATAAGGATTAGTGAAAAATGCCGAAATGACATACGAGGCCGATTTTGATAAAAACTAAAACTGCACGATTCGTTTTTCAAAAAACTTTTATCCCTAGCCGGGAATCGAACGAGTTCATTTTGAAAAAAATATCATACCCTGTATTATTGCACCATCTGATAGTGTTACTTATAAGGATCAAATTCTGGAAACTAACTATATCTGTCAAACTAAAGGAAAGGGTTCATTTTTAAGAAGCCTTTCCTGTAGTTTTTTTCGCTATTCTTATAGTTTCGGATTTCCCCATCCACGCACACTTAAAAAAATCACCCTGTATACATTTGACCTACATTATGTGCAAGGTGGTATGGGATTAAGCGTCTCTGCATTCTGGATAGGAAAATGTGATTAAGCACAAATTCTGCTTACGAAGTTTCTTCAACGTTAGTTTCAGGGATAGCAAGAAAACTGTGATCACTTAAATACGTACACAAAATTACTTATAGGTACGATAAACGAAATTGTTCGTAAGGAATAGATAGTCCTAAATAGGACCTTAGTATGACGTAAATGTATGACCTTAGTTAGTACTAATTACTTATATTTAGTTAAAAATAAGAATATAGACCGCTCAATAGTAAGCAACTACTACCCAGGTCACCTACACAATCTAATAAAGAGATAATATTTAAAGGTGGTAGAACTCTATGTAGTTCGACTCCGGCGGTACCACCGCCATACGCTATTTCTGCTTTATAACAGCAGTGTTAAGCACTGCTGTGTTCTGGTCAGAAGGGACTGGTAAGGGAGGTATACTTATCCTAAACGTTCCAACTTAGTCCTCAGGGGTAGCAACGCATCTTTGTTCAAACTCAGGTAGGAACTTGATCTTATCTGAGGTTGCTTACTGATGTCCGTGAGCGGCTTACCACCATAACCACTTACCATCAGGTGGACTGCATGCTCGTTTGCTACATTGATCATATAATAAAAGATAATTAATTATAACATTATCAACTTCTCGATTACAATCCTACGTAACTTCGGCCACAGTAGCGTTGTTTCTCTTGTATATCAAATTGTAACAACTCGTAATAATGACATAATTATGTAGACGTAATGTAGGAAATTATTAGACATACCCTTAAATTTATGTCGGGTCTATTATTAGGAGGTAATTAAAGGAAAAGGACGATCTTCTTGTTTAAGTTGTTTATTTCAGTCCCCTCCGTCGACAGAGGGATGTGAAGGACTGGTGTGCTATTCGAGTGTCATAGTTGCTTAATTAAATTTTGTATGTCAAACACAGTAATTGGATATTGATTCCTTAAATATTATATTTTTTAAACAATGGAAGTAGAAAACAAGGTTGCATCTGATGCTAAGTGGCCTCTGCTCCCCATGAAAATCAAGTCCATATAGAACAAAGATTTTTTATGAAGTCGATCGCATTGACACTTCTGAGGCTTACACTTAAGTTATAACATCGAACCGCATTAATTTACATCGAAATGAATTAAGTGCTTGGTTACACGCGGCACGGCGGCCAAACGTATGGAAACCGCTTGCCACTACCGCGTGCTTACTATAGGCATTCGAATAAGATTCCATAAGTTTCAGCGTCGCGCAGCGCCCGCGCGTGAAGTTTGGCTCTGCCTTACCGCCTGGCCACGGACATTGGCGGCGCGACCGGCGGCGCGACGGGCGAGGCGAAAATTCGCGCGACGCGTTTTGCAAGCCACGGACATTCACGTTCGCCGCCGCGACTAGTAAGGAAG
>DWPV01003604.1:0-14924 GCA_018251915.1 Urbanus proteus proteus | reverse complement strand
ATGCTGAACACTGCTGTTATAAGGCAGAAATAGGTGTGGCGGTGGTGCCCCCGGAGTCGAACCACATAGAGTTCTACCACCTTCAAATGAATACACAAAAAATCAATAAGGTTAAATGTAAATCGCTTACGACGTAGCAAACGCGTAGCGCTACGGCGTAGATCGTAAAACCTGCGAACAGCCTCGGTATCGGAACCGACAATTGAGAATATTTTACAGTTAGCAATTCATTATATAATGCTGCCCTGAGAATTTTACAGCGAATTACATTTTAAACCTTAAAAATATGTAAATAGGGTTTATATAATTAATGCAAGCTGCATTACCACATGTAGAAGGAACAAAATAAAAAAAACAAACCCCTACATAAAACTCTTTTAAAATGTTGCGAAACAGCTTTTATGGAAGAGACCAACTCCTATGGTAGACATAGCAAATGTGAAGATGATATAATCAACAATCTGTTATGACCATTCCTTTGTTTTTTTTTTAATATTATGTCAGTGAATTAATATAATCTGACAATAATTTACATCAATGGGATTTAGAGTTATGAAGATTCATGACTAATTTTCTTGATATTTCTATCAAATAGCTGATTGATAATATCCGTGCTACCCACCAGTTCTACAACGGTTAGCGCTGCCCATTACGCATCAATCACAGTTATCAATTACGTCAATCAAATCAAATACCATCGTCCATTGTGGCTAACCGTCGCGGGGGCGCTAAATCTGAAACGATGGTATTCGTAAGGAAGCACAAGTGTATAACTGTCAAAGTTTTGAAATAAATCAATTTAGTTTCTTAACGATATTTATAAGCTCTCAAGAGATCCTTGATATATATTTCGCCTCTACTTATCATATCTAAGAGTATTTATAAATAATAATCTTTATATGTGATAATCACAATATTTATTAATAAAAAAGTAGTCGAGTAATTTTTGCATTACTCGATCGTAACTTGGTCCAAAAATAGATGGTTTCATAACTTCTCGCGAATGTCTGTAAATTATGACGTTATAATTGTTGTACATAAGTTTCCGGTGGCATTTATAAAGTGACTCACGGATATTTTAGCTGTAGCAAAGGTTTTCACACTTTTCACGCGATTCAGTGACGACATATTTGTGATTCCGTGAGTCGCGAGTCCAGATCGTATTTGCGCAATGAAACTAACTAAGAATTCGTCCTAATTAACGCTCACGCGATATTAATATACACTTGCGACAAATATGAAGTTGATTCACGCGAAAATCGCGCAGTCGTGATTTTATGATGGTAATGAGCATTTTTTGTAAACTTGAAATAAAAAAGTATTCATTCCATATATGTATGGATATATGCTTGCCTTATAAAATTCTTGCCTTGATTACCTACGGATGCGTTATTTCGTGTACCACTTTCAAAGCATATCACATTGGCGTTGCCGCTGATGTTATAAGACAATATCCATTCAAAGGTAGCATTTTTTAAGTAAAAGTAAAGTAAGTCTACATCAGAGGTGGTCTTGAAAACAATTAGACCGAAAAGGCTAATTTCATTTCATTCCGTTCCTAATAGACAGGTTTATTTTGTTTACCTAAGAAGCCTTATTAACGTATTCTAACTCAAGCCTCGGGGTTAGGAATGCATGTGAACAATTTTAAGTAGGAAATATCTTATACTATTGGTGCTTGGATATCCATAGGTTTTTTATGATCGAAATAGCAAACGAGCTTACAGTCCACCTGATGTAAGTGGCCACTGCCGCGGACATTTGTAATCAACCCCAGATTACTATCACCCAAATTCAAATCTAAGATCGATATTTAGATCATGATCTGACCGAAAGTAGAACCCGGAACTTATTTTGAGTGAGTCCGGTGTGTCCGCTTCACCACGCGAAAAATTTCTAAAAAAACCTTCATATGTTTAAGAAATCTTTAATATGTGATAGGTATTATTAGTATTATTACCAAAGATAGGTATTAAAAGATATCTAATAAAGACGTCTTGTGGATCTAAGCCTCTAATGGCGTCGAGTCACCCGCGGCTCGTTTGCTATCGACCATTCATCATTGATAAGGCATTCCGGCGACTCATTAGGTTAGAAATATGATAATAATTTCTGTCGCGCAGTACTGACTTGGCATTTTAATGGACTCCGTCGGATCGTTTTGTTGGATGAATCTACGTATTTGTTGTTGTACTGACAATTAACAATGAAAAGATTATTTTGTACAGAATATTTTACAGTTCAGTTTTTTTTAAGTACGTAGGTATAATAAAATGAACTATTTTGCTGTTTTTGTTTGTTTGCATTTTAATGTAAGACCTCAGACTAAAATTGTTCATGGTACTCATTAACTTTGTTGTAAGTTTGTACAATTTTTTTTTCATTATAATATTGTTTTACAGAATGTTTATTTTTGGTAAAAAAAATTAATTCATGTTCATCTGATATCAAATTAAAGTTAAGTCTTTTTAAAATAAAATTTTATTTTATCTTGATTCTTATTTGTACCATCAAATAGGTATAAAATAGAATGGTAAAAGAAAAATAAAATAAATACGAAATTAAGAACGAGAACTAAACGCGATCTTTATATAGAAAACCCGTCTTTTGGTTAATACAAGAAAATCTACGAAATCATATCATATGTACTATTTTCGAAGGCAAAATGCTAAATAATATATGGATAGAACGTGTAGGAAAATGCTAGCATGTATTTATGCTTCTTTCTGGGTGTTTATGTGAAGCCAGCGCGCTATCGACTCTTTCAACATAGATTACGTCAACATTTGGTGCAAGTACTTTATAGTGTGTGGAAATAATCGTGTTAACTGTGTAGTATGAAAGAAATTTCCGAGATACATTGGATGAAATAGTACATATACATATTTATTATAGCAAGATATACATTATAGCAGTGATAATATAATCTAATGGTTGAAACTTGGCCTCTAAACCGGGGGGTCCTAGGTTCAAATCCCACGCACGCACCTCTGATTTATGTGCGTATTAAACATTACCACCACTTGCTTTAACGGTGAAGGAAAACATCGTGAGGAGGTTTAAGAACTCTCAGGTGTGTAGGTTGCACACCTGAGAGTTCCTAAAAGTTCTCAAAAAGTGTGTGAAGTCTACAAATTCGCAATTGGCCAGTGCGGTGGACTAAGGCCTAAATCCCTCTTACTGTAAGAGGAGACCCGTGCCCAGCAGTGGGATATTAATGGGTTGACGACGAAACTTTAGTATGAAGACGAAAACAGTTTTGAGATGCATCTGTATAAAATTGATTATGTTATCACGGAATATTAATAACATAAATTATTAACATTTCACGGTTTTAATTGCTACGCAGATTAGCGTACGGTCACAGTCTTAATTATATTCTGTAACATTATTTTTATTAATTTCCGTTTACTATTTTAACTTGTACCTTTATCCAAGCAATTTCAAAAGGAGTATTCAAATACTTCTTAAGAGGTATAAATGTATTATTTTGTTGGGCAGCTGCAGCTAAGTACCCTCACTTGCAAAGTTATCTCATCTTCAACTGTAACTGAGTTACACAAAGTTGTGTAATCTAAGAGGCGACTAAATGAAGAAGTATCTTTGAAGTTACTCCACAGTACTGTCACCAACACATACATACATTCAAGCGGAGTTTCTATAGAAAATTCTTTTGATGGTGGTCTACGTTAATCAGTCGATTTGAAACGGTTAAAGAATGATGGTGTTATGAGAATGCCAATAGGAAATGGTATTTTTGTAACTGCTATAAACTTAATTACTCTTTAATAGATAATGCTATCTGTGGGCGTAAAGTGGGCATAAAACAGATGAACTAAAATTTAAGCTGTTAATAAAATAATAATAATGGACATTTTACCAGATTGTATTCGTTTTGTTATTTGGTAGGTATATATTTTAAGAAACTGAATTTTATAGTTAATTGAACTACCTATTTTTACATGTTAACAAAAAGAACTTGAAACTCTAATAAATCGTTCTACTATACAAAATGTACGACAGTAATTAAGACGGTTAAAAATAAGCATAGCTGTAATAATGTTAGTCCTAACTGACAGTGTAAACTAATGTCCAAGTATGTAATATTACAAAAATAACGAGGACGGTATTCGCATGCTATTTTTAACCGTTAATTTAAATATTAACCCGTTCCGTGCGCCTGTGACCTTTAATTTGAGTTATGTCTGGGCTTTTCACCTCTGTTATATGACGCTATAAAAGCTGATTGTTGATATAAAACACTTGCAGGCTTTGTGTAGTACCTTCGTACTCTAATAACAATATATTGTATTAAATTGAATGTAGATAATATGTATTGTAACGTATTAATAATATATAATCAAAGTTATACATATGTTTTGTTGCGTCAAATTGCTGCGACGCCTATGGAAATAAAAATGTATTTAGGAATTATATGATTACGATTTATTTATACAAATAAGTTGTTCATTTTTACAATAACTTACTATATAAAAAGTTTGGTTATTATCATCTAACCCAATTAAACAAACATCCTATATTAGCACGCTTCAATAACACACTACGGAAGTGTCGTTTCAATAATAGACAATTAAAAGATTAAAATGTAACGAACCATAAATATACATATATACATACATGTATATTCGCAATGTCTCAACCACAAAATATTCTGCGTCATATTTCTGTATAGTATTATGTAGTCGTTAATGTGATAGCATAATACAATAAAATACAAGCTTGTAATAAGCAATCCCGTTGCGTAAGGGAATACTGCTTTCTTGCCAATTTTCTTCTTTCGCGCTGTAATGTGTATAATGTATGTATTTGGGTAATAATGTCTGTACCAGATATTCAAAGGAGAATAATAAATTACTGTCATCAACCCATTACTATGGCGCTGGTGGGCACGGGTTTCCTTTCAGAGTGAGAGAGGTTTTTACCATAGTTGTCCATGCTGGTCGACTGGTAGACACATCTATCAGATTTTTTTAATATTTTGCCTAGCGATAAGGCAGACGAGCTACATGATGGAAAGTAGTTACCGTCGCCAATGGACATTTGCAACAACAGAGGAGGTGCCAAGGCATTGTCAGCTTTGGCGGATAACTCTTTACGCCATTTTCGAAGACCTGTTTTAAGATTTTCTCACTATTAACTACATAAATTGTATATATACGAGTATGTATGCAACATCAATTGTAACAATAGTTAGACGTGATTAACGCAAATACAAAGACAAACGCGTTGAGTTAACATTTCACTGTGTAGTGTTTGTGTAAATCCGAGGGACGGAGACAAACAGACCTCAAGACCAAGGTATATGTATACATATGTATTGTATACAAGCGTGTAACAAACACTTATCCCGGCGGGAATAACTCCGGGCCGCGTGACGTAGAAGCAATTCCATACTAATCGATCGATACGAATGTTGCGTAGAACGAAACTTCACGTCGCTCCTATGATTGTTTGTTTAAAGTTAGATTGTCGCCTTGCTACTCAATAATGATATATTCAAATATTCATGAAATATAGGAAGTTGGGTAGGTAAAGCACACTTAGTGGATAATTCCATCTTCCAATTCCTGTTTTTATTTTTAATTACGCGTTATGATATGCTAGGAGGTATTGAAGCGTTTTATGTCAAAAATATTTTAGCTTTTTGCTGCATTTACGTTGTGAGTTGTTTTCAGAACCAACAAGAGGACAAAACACTCAATTCCAAACATGAAAAATATGCTTTAAAAAGAGCTTTTCCTTAAAATCAGTGCATTAGCAGTTCTGTCATTGTATATTCTGCTCGAGCTCCAGAGTAACTGAGTGAGTTATGATGTAAATCTGAGTTCATTCGCGGATAATCCCACGGGCGGAGAGCTAGCTAGTCTTAAATGCAGCAGGAGTTCCTGGAACTTTGTTGTCGCTGTTTGAAGACTAAATTAGTTAAAGACTAGTCGGTGCGGCTGTTCAATTTAACATTATATAATATATCATTATTGACTACAAAGTAGGTACGTACAGCAGGTAATGAACATCATACCTACATATATCAATTGATGTATATTCATAGTAAGTTTTTGTTGAATTTTGTTGAAATTAACGCAATGCTTATTTTGCTAGCTTTAAGTAAGCTTATGTAAGGTATAAAGTTGTTTTTCAATGTGCCCTTAATCTGATATGGTGACCTCGAAAGCTATTAATGCGATTTGGGTGAGACTATTACTTCTTAAACGACATTACAGAAAGTGACTAAAAATTATTATGCATATTTCGAAAATATTCGTTTATTTATGTTTTTTGCACCATATTAATAATATAATTTTATTGCACTCAGGATTTAACATTGAACTTGGATAAACAAAAACATACCTAGTTGAATTTACCTCTTTTACATTGAAAACATTTTTTTATCAATCTTCATCATCATCAATTAAAATCTACTATCATCTTACCCATTTCCCCCATTGCGTAGGTCGCGGGGTACCGGCGACAAATTGCGCAACAATGTTGTTCTAATCCTTTGTTTTTGCAAAAATGTGTCTATTGCGCAATTCTACTCTGTTTTGAAATATTCATTCGCGTAATCCTACAAAGATATATATTTATATTTACAAACCTCTTATTTATGTCTTCTCCATATCCAATATCCAACCATCAATGGAATTTTTAATGGTTTGATAATAATTTGGGGTCTGCATAAGAATGGATGTCAAAAAGATTTGACTAGAATATTGAAAAAATAGAGAAAAAATCTTTTAAGTAAACCCCGATAATTGTTAGAGTGTGACTATGATCATGATCAAATTTATTTTCCCCAAACTAGAAATTATCTACTGCCCTTATTGCTTAAAATATCCCTTTTGGAATAAATTACTTTAGATTAATGGCAGGAAAGGTCAAGTTCAATGGAGATCACGGTATTCGCTAATAAATGCGCAAAAGGGACAAGATTGCGATTAAAGAATTGTGAAAAGGCGCCGACATTTTGGGAATAATTTTTTACGGATAGTATTTATTTTGATGGACTACTAAGTTAGTATATGAGTTTAAATGTATCTCATTTATATATTTCTTTAACATTTATTATTCAATATATAATACAAAAAATAGATGTTTATAATGTAACCTGATAATTATTCGTAGTTCTTGTACATTCTTCAATGACGTCATAATAGAGCAACTAAACAACTTTATTTGGCAGAGTTACATGGGATAAAAAAATAATTTTAACAATTACTATAAAAATAAATACAGAAAAAATACTCAAGAACATTCATTAAAATAGGAACAAGAGGAGAAAATGTCAGCCATATCTTTTTTCATTTCCAGTATATATTTTATACCCAATAAACAAATTATTTATGAAATGCTAATAATTTAGATCATACGGGACGCAAGCCCACCGCAATTGTTATTGTTGTACTAAGAATAGAAATACGCATTTAGGAGTTTAGCGGAATATGTGGGTAGCTTTCATGTATGCATTTTACTTGTTTAGCGATATGAATTCAATTGAACATTGTGCAATTTACAGTGAAAATTACGGAGTACATTTTAAAATAAAAAATATTATACCTACGTGATTTTTTAAAATAAAATAAAAAATAAAGTAAACAAACAAATGTAACAAATTAAGATTAAAAAAATCCATAGCTTAAAATATCGTACTTATTTTATTGATGTGTCATTAGAAAGTCATTGCGCTGTAATTAGACTTTTCTTTCATAAAATCAAGCATCAATAAAACTGTAATAAACAATGAAATAAAGATAACGGGAAACACCGCACACCTGACGGAGATACGTAAGAGATCAAAATCGAATCGAATGCCGAAAGCATCCAAACAATGATCAAACAAAGCTATATTTAGTTCGAAAAAATATTTTTACCTGAAATCGTAGGTTCAGTGCGGCTTGCGTGGTGTCGGCTGCATTTCGGGCACAACGGGCACTGGCACTCGGCACTGGGACGCACTGGGCCGCGCTGGGACGCACTGGGACACGCTCGGCGACGGACAGCGCGCGGGCGGGACTGCCTCGCCCCGGTCGATAGCGCGCCCTCCCCGCGCACAACAGGTTACAATGCGTGCGCCGGATATTCTGACAGAACTTACTTGCAACGCTGCACCCCTTAGGATCCTTGTTTTTGAGGTAGCAAACGAACATGCAGTCCACCTGATGGTAAGTGACCACTGCCACCCATGGACATCTGTAATCAACCCATAAAAGAACAAACTCTAACCATAGGTCGACCACAGATGCACAGCTTCCCCTGAGGACTAAGTTGGAATGCCTCGAAAAAGTATGACACCCTTACCACACCCAGCGGTTAAAAACACTGCTGTTATAAGGCAGAAATAGGTATTTGGGTAGTACCGCCGGAGTCGAACCACAAAGGTTTCTACCACCTTCAAATCTAGGTTCACTTCTGGACATAGACTTACCCAAGTTTTAGTGACCATACCTGGTGTCTGTGATGACAATTGATGTGGATGTACACGAAGATGCCACTTAGCATCTCTTGATTCTATCTCTTTGTCGGGAGTGGGTTTTAAGGTATATAGGTCCGATACCACAAGACACAATGTTTAGATCTAAAGTATAATTTTAATTAAAATCAGTACCTATCTTTTATTTAGGAACTGTGGGAAGAACATATTAAAAAATACGTTATCATTTTGTCTGCCACTGGACGTTCGATGTCTGTAAATGCAAAAGAACTTTAATTCTTTGGCGTATTCTGTTGAGAGCTCGCCACCTCATTATCGCCAAAGCAACGGTACACTGCACAATAAGTGTTTCTTAGGAAAGAGGTCTAATTATCTCTTAAGCTTCATAATGTTCTTTGTTAGATCGAGTTCTTTCAGAAAAATGCAGAATCAATCTTGGTTAAACAAAGGGATGGTCTGAATAAATGAAGGGGTTGAATGCTGGAGCAATTTTGAAACTGTCAGCCAAATGTAGACAGATGTCCTAGCGATGGAAGTGTTTGTTGTCTTGGGATCTTTCCCTGAGGAGTGTTACTTGCAAATATAGGTACATTATTATTGTGTTATTGTAAGCTGAGAACCTTGTTATTATAATGAAGTTGTGTTTAGTTTTAAGTAAGTACCGTTTGTCACCGTGTACAACACCGAAAAACATAAATAATTATTTACTTTTAGCCGTCAGGTATTTTCTTTGTTTTTATAATAATTTATTTAATTTAGTATAATTAAGTAAATAAGTTAATTTTACATTAGAATCAATTAGGAAAACTTCTTATTATGCATGGAATGCTATAGCTATGTTTAAGATTTTAATACCATGGACTACATTGAAACGAAGTAATAGAATAATAGATAGCTATAGATATGGTCTAGTCTAGGTAGACAAAATTGAGAGAACCCTTTATTGTTTGCCGAGCGGAAGATACCGCATGTGAGTCACGTGTCTGCGGCGGCGGCGATGGTCCGTGACGTATCCACTAGTCGTTTCAGTGACTAAAAGAAAAGATAAGGTTGAAGAACTCCTTGTGGTCTGACCCTATCCGCGCCACTATCACTCCTTTTTCATCCTATCCATCATTTTAAGCTCTTAGCTTAAGCGATTTTAAGCTCTGCTGTGTTCTGGTTTGTAGGGTGTAAGGGGGACGTACTCATCTGAGACGTTGCAAATTAGTTTTTTTTAGTGTAGAAATGCATCTAAATCAAAAGTGCCCTTGGAGGTGATCACTTACCATCAGAACTCAGAGGTATCTAAAATCATGTATCTAAAAAATATAATTTGCAAAGTAAATAAAACTGGTGACATAGTTTTTTATCTCTACGAAAAGTATGTCTATCGATATCCTAGTCCCCTTAGCTCTTTGCACTAAATCGATATCCAGAAATAGAGATGCTTTGTCTGCGTCTCACACCGTTCGTATTTATCAGGAAATATTTTGAAATTATTTGCATCGTCCTCGTGTTATATGGACCTCCAAAGTGACATAAACCATTTGAGTTCATAAAGCGTTTTCAATTCAAAAAAATCTAACAGAATTACATTAAATAAGCAACTGAGTAACTTTTTTTTCGTATTTAGCTTCACATTTTTTTCTGTACCTACATGAGGACTTTTCTACAAAACTTTAAATTTCTACTCGTATGCTTCCCGTCTATACCTGTATGTTATTTATTAGTCATAGATTTTTCAAGTCAATTAAATTCTTTAATAAATTTATAAAATTCATAAGAATCATACGCGAACGTAGTATGTTATATTAATTGAGTGATAACTGTCCGATTCATTGAAATCGGGCCATCCTTTCTATGCCTCACTGCTGGGCATGGGTTTTACCCCACGACTGAGAGAGGCTCGGAGCGTACTCCACCACGCTGCTCCAATGCGTGTTGGCGGAGAATATGTACTTCATGTAAACAAGTGATATTATCTTAAAACAAAACCCGTCGGCTTAGACTCTTTTACTTCAGTTTTCAGACACAATATTTAAAAATTATACAACTTTTGCCACAATGGTAATTAGGACTTAGTAGAATCCTACATCTATGATTGAGACGAATCCAACGACACCTCGTTAAAATCCTTCAAGCTGTTCGAGGTGTACGCCGTACATACATTTTTGGCATACCGTACACTGTACGGTATGCCAAAAAAAAATTATATATATACCTACATACATTCTCTTGTTCTCGAAAAATATAACCCTCTTTCTGACGCAGTCGGGTAAAAATATTTCTGAATATTTTATGATTAACAAAGAGTTTGTACCTATACCTAATACACAAAGCTTAGTCACGTTAGAAAGCCGTCTGTCATAGAAGACGCCCACTCAAGTCTTAACTTTCGTAGATTTCGGTACTTCAATAAGTATTGAACCGTATCCTCATTAGGTATTCAACTCTCATGAACATGTTCAATTTCGACATTCCTGAGAGCGTGGTAGGCGTTACGATGTGGTTTGATCAGAATTCTTATAAAAGTGAAAATATTTTTTACGAAGTATATAACTTTTTGTCTGTAAATTTACATCGATTGGGATGTGAATCTTCCATTTCGGGTCCAAATAATGATAGAGCTTACTGAATGCTGCCGTGGACATGTTTTCCGTAATAATTGATTTGTGTTAATTTTTGTTGAGTTTAAGAAGGTATTAACAAATTGCGATTTTCAATTTTTAACGAATAGAAATTAACGATTATCTCGTCATTAATTTTTGTCGTCAAAAATTAGGTATAAATCATGTTTATTCAAGCTGAAGATGTAAAAGGATTCGGTTCTTCTTGAAGGTGGTGAAGGATGAGTTACTATCACCGAGAATAATGTCTCATATTATCTATCAATGTATCAATATTTCCTACCGCAAATTAAATATTTATGGCGTTTATATCAAAGGCTTTTTGCAAATATATTATGGTCCCCTCTCTTCCTTTTGATTGCTAAACAAATATTTAATATCGTCATTTGACGTGACCCGTGACGGAGTGGTAACCGGTCTGCCACGATGTGGGTTCAGGGTACGTCCGATCAGTCACGGTATGAATTATAAATTTGGTTATCTTTTCTGTCCATTTGTCCATTTGTGTACCTAATAGTTTATGTATGTAAGCACAACAGATAGTGTGAGTGATGCAAATAGGTATATTAAAGTAAATATATACTTATTTCGCAACTAGACAAGTACTGAACTTCAGCTTTCTTCTTTCGTTGCCAAATTGTCATAATATTCAACCCATATCACGTTATATCACTTTGAAGTTACTGGAACATCTTTATATAGATAGAGGCCGCTAACGTAACTTTTTACAAAACCTTATTTTTATACGTAGACCTAAGATGCATTAAATATAATAAAACTTATTTTGTAATGTACTCGTAAAAGTAAATCTTGTAAGTACTTACATTAAATTTCTGGCGCTACAAACTAAAACCTGTGAAACTGTGTATTTGCTTGTAGTTTGTGTAGTTATTCACCGATCTACAAATCATTCATCATCTACATATATGAAAATTATAACACTGAATTTATCCCTTCGCAGGCCTAGACACATCATTCAGACCGATTTACCTACATTTTTTTTTACTAGTGACCCTCAAAAGGTGAAACAGTGGTTTTATTTATTAAATCTTTTTGTATCTTATACTAGAGTACAATGGTGGGATTAATGCTATAAGCATTCTCTGCCAGTCAATTTGTTAGTGGTTGTCACTAATCTACGCCTTCCTTAAATAATCCGCAATAAAGCTATATGACGCAATACGATCTACCCCTTTTCTGGTGTACAAATCTGCCCAGCAGTGGACCTTAAAATGGATTGAGGACAACCCAATAATTATAAACGCGTTATACCTTCCCTACCTATTTATTTGTGCATAACTGTCCAATCATCCAACAAGTTCTGCTACTAAAGTATTTACTGGCAAGTTTGCAACTGAAGTCGTTACGGCCAGGAAAAGTTGATGCACACTTGAAAGGAGAAAGTTTTCTTTGACTACAAAATAGTATTGGAAAAGTTTGCGGAACTTGAACTGCAACGGCTTATTTCCTGCTTAGGAAATGAGTCGGAGACAATTTGATGCTTTCAAGATTATGTGGTCACTGTCACCCTTGATTCCTTTGATTGTTTTGTTGTATGTTTGTTAATGATTCGTTGTCGTCCCTGAATATGATTTAATTTCGGTCTATTCCACTTTGATATCTGGGGGATCAAATTCTAACGATCTTGACAATTGCAATACAGGTTCAGACTTTTAGAGTAATTAAAAGACGTCTCGTTATAGTGTCTTTATTGCAACTACTAATTTAATAATAAATGTAGCATAAAAAGTCTCAGCTTTATCTTTTAAACCGAAACACAACACGTCTAGCCTTTTTGTTATTTTAGAGTAAAAATAATATTTTTACCATCACAGTTTAATGATGGAGAATTCTATTACCTTTGTTAGCAATCCTATATAGCAATATAAAAGCTAGTGTAATTATAATTATGTACAAATGTAATGTTGAATTTTATCCTCTTTGTGTAAGATGATGGATGAAACGTAAGATTGAAGTTTAATTTAAATTATGTCACGAAATTCAACGTGACGCGAGAAAACTACCATCAAATTAGGCGAAAGGATTTGATTAATTTTCAAAGTTATTAGTGTCTCTCTTATAATTTAAAATATTCTTCGTCCAAATCAAATATAATGCATAATGTATAGTAAAGATAATGTATAATGTTTGATAGTGCCAAGTATGTAATCATAGGTAGCGGCTAATGCATGATTAGGGGGTAAGGGGGACTAAAATAATTGATATTAATTTCATTTTTTCATTATTATATTGAACATAATTAAATTATAATTTAAACAATATTAATGTAACAAACAATTAATACTTAATTCAGCTAAATACCAAATAACTGTTTTTGTCTTTAATTTTTTCACATAATATTATATTATCATTCATATTATTATCTTCGCATGTATTTAGACGAGTACACACTTTATAATAATATGCATATTATGTAGAGGACATTTATTTTATATAATTCGATATTTTCATATTTAAACTTACAAAATACTCAAAGCCTTAGGCAGTATATAAATCACATTATTTAAGTACCAAATTTAAGTACTACATATTTTAAATGTACTAACAAAAGCTTAATTTGGTATCGTATATTTGAGGTGTTGAAGAATATCAGCTGTCTTTTTTTCTCTTAAACAATGCAGTGAACTTCCCAGCTTCGTAAGTTGGCATGAATGGCAAATATTTAGTCCAGTTCCATCTGAAAAATAATATAAAATAATTTTACTTATAATACTGGAATAGCAATCGGGTTTGGTGCCCTCGATTGATATATTTTATAGATGTTCTATAACAGGTAATTAAGTGCTTATGTTTTAATAAGCTGTTATAGCGCTGAATAGGTGTGGCGGTGGTGCTGCTGGAATCGATCCACATAGAATTGTCTTAAAGTTGTTTTTGTTCGGTCTAGTAGCAAACAAGCATGTAGTTCATTTGATGGAAAATGGCCAATGCCGTCCATGGTCATCTGTAATCAATCCCAGATACATTCACACTCCTACCTGAGGTCGGCCACAGATGCCTTGCTACCTGAGGACAGAGTTGGAACGTCTCGAATTAATATGTCTCTTGCCACACCTTTCAAGCCAGTACACAGCAGTGTTTAACACTGCTGGTATAAGGCAGAAATAGGTGCGGCGGTGGCGCCGCCGGAGTCGAACCATAAAGGGCTCTATCATCTTTTACGTGACTTTAAACTCTTGAGAGTGAACCTTAGAAGTCAAATAACGATCTGACGATTTCACGACCCGCGCGGTGAAGCAGTTACCGTACCGGTTCGACACACAGAAGGTCCCGGGTTCGATTCTCGGTGAATAAGAAATTTGGAAGATGAATTTAGATTTCTATTCTGAGTCTGGGTACTTGTGTATTCATTTATGATGTGTTCATGGCACTCACGACACAGGAGAAAATTTTAGTGCGGGGCCATGAATGTAAAAAGCTCAAAGCTAAATACGCTGTCACCTACTGATCATTACACAGTAAATTGTAAAACACAGCATTAATTTATTCGCGATTTTAATTAGAATATGTTAGAACTGAAAATATCTAACATATTCTAATTGAAAATATCAAAATTAAAGATTTCTATCTAATAACAGCAGTGTAGCGCTGTTGTGTTTTGGTTTCAAGCGCCACATCCTTTTACTTACAGACATACTTATCCGAGGCGTTCCAACTCAGTCTTCGCGGGTGGCAACGCATCTGTTAACGTCATGTAGGACTTTGATCTTATCTGGGATTGATTATATCCATGGGCGGAAGTGGCCATTTACCATCGAGTGGACTGCTCGTTTGCTACATTGACAAGCTTGGTGGGGTTGGTTGTGGTCGTGTACCTGCGGACGTAGGCCATGCCGACGGGGAAG
>DWPV01003603.1:0-14925 GCA_018251915.1 Urbanus proteus proteus | reverse complement strand
TCCCGGGCACGCACCTCTGATTTATTATTATAGAAGTGCGTAGATATTAGCGTATTAGAAAGTAATTATCACTTGCTTTACGGTGAAGGAAAACATCGTGAGGAAACCTGCACATCTGAGTTCTTAAAAAAAGAGTTCTCAAAGAGTGTGAAGTCTACCGCACCGCACTTGGCCAGCGCGTTGGACTAAGGCCTAAAGTCCGTCTTACTGAGAGGAGACCCGTGCCCAGCAGTGGGACAATAATGGGTTGACGATGAATCATGGATGATCAAAATGTAGCCCTGCTTTAACATTAGTATTTCAAAACTATTCATATAAGTTGTGATACCTTTGGATCTTACTATATGTTTCGGAAATTACTGTGTAACATGATTCTTTTCAGATTGAAAAAGGTATAAAACCAAATTCAACCGCGTTGGCAGTACCCTCTCGGGACTTCATACACCTTGTAGAACCCTTTTTTAAAGAAATCGGTATGAAAGTATGCATTATTCGTTACGATGACTCCTTCATCGTTGAAGAAACTGAGAAATATTTTATAATTTACAGATAATTTCAAAAAGCACGAGGATGACTTAGAATAAAATTCAATTTCCTTTACGGTTGGTTTCAATAACTTACTATATCCGTAACTGGAAATCTGACAGTATACCTGTCACTGTCTTTTACATCGTAAACAACAAAGACAGGTATACTTTCAATCTCCAGTAACGGATTATAGTAAGTTATTGAAACCGTCCGTTAGAGAAAACCGAAAGGAGTCTTATTGATCTTTTCTTCCACAGATCGTGACGCGAGATACACGAAATGGAAGATGGCGGTGCAACGGTCGCTCGGTTGGGCGACCACCAAGAAATCTATCGCGATGACAGGTCAGGCCAAAAGAAAGAGTAGCATGACCACACAAAGCTTGGATGTCTGTCTGTCTCGCGAGAACTCGGTACTAGAACCATTAGTAGAGAACGTCATAGAGGATGATACGCTAATAGAGGAATTGATACAGTATTCAGCTAGGAAATTCTCCATTTTTGTCCCTTTAAAATCACCCAAAGACGAACATACGATATTAGACGACGCTGATTATTATATGAGTAAAAATGAAAGTGATTATCATTACTCTCAAACTAAAAAGAGGCTGCATACAAATTGGGGTACTATTGAGGAAATTATAGAAAATGATCCGGAGATTATTTTCGAAAATGATAGTCCGATTGTTGTCGAACCTGTTAGGGAAGGGGAGGATAACGTTATATCTGAGTCGTTCAAAAAGCAGTTGGAGAAAGCGCCATCTATCGTCAATCAGATGCGCAAGAAATTGCACACGGTATAAACGTTATGAATTTTGTTCGACAAAAAAAGTCGTAGTTGATTTTAAAACTAAAGGGTAGGTCAATTTAAAATAATGGTTGTATTGCTGATAGCAGTTAAAAATCAATGGAAAAAGCGCCATCTATCGTCACACAATGTAGTTGTTGTTAGTCGTTAATGTAGAGTCCTTGTTACAAAAAAATAATTGTTTTTAACTGACGGATTAGAAATTCTAACGTTAGCGACAGATAATTGAACTGGATCGCATTTGTAAAAAATTGGAAATAGCGCCACCTGTACTTAGACAGTATTGTTCTCATTTTAGTTAAGACACTCCAGTGGTGTCGAATAGATAAAAAATTGGTATAAAGCTACAATTGTTGATCTAATTAGAATTGGAAAATACGACATCAATTTTCAAATAGAGCGTAATAAACTAATAACAAAAGGTAGGAAGAAATTCCTAACGTTTTTATTATGACAAAAACTTAACAAGAGTTATACAGACCAAATACATACTATATGTGGCCAACAGAGGTTATTAATTTGGGATTGACTAGATGTCCATGGGCGACAGTGGCCACTTACCATCCAGTGGACTGCATAGTCGTTTGCGGCTTCTATTAATATTATAGTCTACTCCTATTTTGATTTGAGTATAGGGTACTTAATTTTTCGTATACGTAAAAAAAAAAAACTAGTATTATTTTCAGTTTTTACATTGGGTATTATATTTATTATATACAAAACTATTTTTTGTATTCCTATATCTTCCTCGATAATTCTAAATAACACTATATTTGGGCCTATTATTAGTTAAACCCCATCAAAATCGGTTTATTAATTATCGAGTCTCAGACAAACAGACAGACGTTCTGGTGACTTTCTTTTGTACTATTTATTTTTTATTATTAGATAATGACATAAATATTGTTTTCAAAAGACATTAATTTATTCTCATGTTCTGTGTCGAATATTTGAATTATTTTTAATGTATTATTTATTAGTTGAGATGTAATGACTAAGGTTGATTAGTTTGGTTTTGTAATTAAGCTCAGTTTTATTATCATACACTTACTGATAACGCAGTCTTTCCGTCGATTTTCAAACTGATCAAGTTATATAAAAAGTATGGACGATATTGGCATAGTATTAATCCGTTATATATTTTAATTAGGGTTTTCAGCAGGTCTTGAAATAATCTGAAATTTATGATAACATTATTATAACGGAATAAAAATCTTTTCTTAATATGCAAAGATCAATAAAACTTTGTTAGCGTGATGTAGACGTGCATGTTACGCCATCTATTTTACCTTGCGACATAATTAACTTATGAATAGAGATTTTATACAAAGTAAAAGCGCAAATAAACAATGCAATGCTCACACTAAGCTATTTTGCTCAAATATAAGAATTATGCTTTTGTTTAAAATTTGATCATATTTTTCAAAATTAACATTAAAATTTATTTAACTAAGGTGGCGGTCTTACCTATATATTTATTAGTAAACTAAATATATATTGAATTGGCATCAATTTGTATATTAAAACGATGTGTTTCATTTCTTTCAGTGCAAAGCCGACTAATCGTTCGACCAAAACTATAGTCAATACATCTCTGAATATGATTCCTATAGGTTAGATACTAGAATGCATCCATAGGATGATAAGGTATTCATTAGAGACAATTATCACGAGTGGGTTAGGTTAGTTTAGGTTGGAATTTAAGATATTTTAACTTTACACATAAACAGTTCCGGTTTAAAGGACTGTTTCCAAATTAGTCATCTGGGAAAGTAATTCATCTGTATAAATAGGCGTTGCTCACTTAACATTAAAATGACTGCAAAGTTTTCCAATTACGTATAAAGGACAGTAGCCTTAATAGTGTCTCGAGCATGTATGAAATGAATTACAAGTGGTCACAGTAATTAAAGCGGTCATTCATACAATGATTGACCGTGCATAAATAATTGTCTTCTAGTGAATACACCTTTATGTACTTAAATTATGTACTTAAATATTAATTAAATACTTCGAATGTAATGAATACTTAACATCTATATAAGACTGCTACTAACTTGAACGTAAAATAAAATTATTATTTTAAATCAAGTCTTTGATTTATTTACACGTTTTCATTTGTATGCATGGGCACAATTCATTTGAAATAAACATTCTTATAATTCTATACATCCATAAGATTTCGTATGGGTACCATCACATGAGCCTCTAAAGCTAAAAATATGAAACTTAATTGATCATTTACAATATTTATATATTTACCTGCCGCGAATCGAACTTGGATCACTGCATGACAAACTACTATGGTATCAACTATTTGGTGTTATATAAATTAAATACTTATTTTGGAAGATAAAATTCACTTTTGAAGTATTTTTTGTGTTCGCGTTTTTTAACGGTTTTATTTATTTAACTATTAAAAAGTGAATGACTTTTTTACATTCTATTAATTTGGTGAATAAGAGCAAAAAATATCAATTTGATATACTTTTGATGTTTAGTTCCATAAATTTACAATAACTTAATAAATTTTATAGATTTCTCAACCCTGAAAATAAGTTTTTTTAATATGTGCTTGTTTGTTTTGTTAGCTGTGATATTTAACTAAAAAATTGTGATATTTAATTAAACAATAACTTTTTTGTATATTGAACTTCAATGTTACCTTATATAATTGATTAAATAATTTCTAGATATGTTTTCTATTTCGAGTTAATTTAATAATATACTAAAAGTGACTTTGATTTGGCGTGAATTTTCTGCAATGTAAGATAAGTTACGAAATACAGTATTTTTGACGCTTTTTCATATTTTATTGAAATAAAACCGTTGAGGGCTACGGTATATCAAAAAATCATAAATGACTGGAAAATTGTATAATACATTCGTTTGAATGAGTGATTCATTCATTATTTTTAATATAAGATTTCATATATTGTTTGTTTACATTTCAAAATAACTCTTAAATATTACTTTTATTAAAAAAATGTGAAAATGTTCAATTTAAATAGTCTCATTTTTGGGTATGGATTTGTTAACATGATCCAAATATATACAGTTTTCGCAAAAATTACTAATCTCATTTTAATAGTTAAATAATTAATGACGTCGCTTCTTGTTAGAATTTTGGATATTTTATATATTTAAAACCATTTTTACCATCCGGAATTGCATGCTCTATTCTAATTTTTACATCCTCACTAAATGTTGCTTACAGTTTACTACGAATTTTGAGATATTTTTTTTAATGGCAATACTAAGTTGAAATTTTCTTTTTTTACAGAAGAAAGATACAAACTTCTGGCTTCAATTCCTGCAACTTTATACCTAATTGGTAGCTTCACTATGCTAGTCGTATCAACTATGCTCAAGGATAGATGATAAGCTTATCTATAAGTGTTAAATGTTAAAAAATCATCTTGTCAATAGATTATAGAACGGTGTTGCCAGCTCGAGCGAATATATTAGTTTTTTTTTAATGTCAACTGCCAGTACGAAATGTAAAATACATTGGAATATCATTATTAAATATAATAAAATGTTTGTGACTTCTTGGTGTGAATGCATTTAGATTTAGGAATTTTTGGGAATTAAAAATATACTGCAATAGAATTTGACAGAATTAATGATATATTTTCCCATCGTTGTACTAATACTGCTTTGCTTAATTTTGCTTTTCCCCAAAAGTCATAAATATTTGACATTTTACTAAATTTTGATGTTCAATACTAGTTTATTGTCACGGGTATGTTCATATCGAATTAGTTTAAGACGAAGTGTATATCGTAACGAAACGATTTGAAACGACATTACATATTGGAAATATTAAATTCACTGCGATTTTCATTTTATTCTAAAAAAACATTTTTTCAATCTAATACTGGTCATCCAGTGAATAGTATTACCAATATGAATGTATGTTAGCTATAAGTATGAATGAAGAAGTAATGTATGTAAAAAATGTTATGTAAGAAGTCACAAATTATATTATGACTTGTTTCAATAAATAATATAATTCAAATAGCGACATCTATCTTATCTCTTGCTCGGTCTCTATAATGTGTGACGGAGACAACAAGTCACAAATACGAATGTCCTAATATTAGATTATTTTGTTTACTGAATCAAGATAATATACTGAAACATGTTTTAATATATTATTTTTATTTTAACAGTCTCGATAAATATCCCACGAACGTTTAGAGATATCACTTTTTTATTTTTAAAAATAACTTTTGGATCACAATAATGTTTTTGATATTTTATATGATATTAGCGGCGTAATCTTACACTTATCGGAATTCATTTGTTAATGTTTATTATTTGATTTAACTTATTGATTTAATGTTGATACTCTTTTTATTAAATTTATGTTATTTTTAAAGTTTGTGGATTATTTGTATTCATATAATATTATTGTGATGATTTATTCAATATACAGTAATGCGTGCAATATCAGAAATCATGTGAATAATCTGGACTCTATGTATTTATATATAAATTTTGATTATTTTATAAGCATTACATTAAAAAAGTTGTAGAGAATTGTAAGTTGTATAGCATTGGCGAATCGAGGATTCCAATTCCAAAAGAACGTTATTCACCAATTATGTCACACGGATGTCATGATTTTTGACATCTCACCCCTCCTGCCATAGCTGATCACATCTGTGAGTCCTCTCTAGTGTGACGTCACATATTTTTGCAAAAACGTGAAAATATATTTTTTAAAATATCCGTTCCAAATTTAGAAATGTAACATCACGAAATTTATTACTCCTTGATACACAAATTTATAATTCGTCGAGCCCCTCCCTCCCCTTAACGTGTGGCGTCATTTATATGGCTCTTATTTCATACCTTAGTGAACAATGGTTTGCTACAGAGCTTTCCCAAAAGAACTACGCATTTAAATTTTAAACTATACCAATTCTTGTATATATTTGTAAACAATGGAATGTCGGATTGTAACATTATTCAGTAATTTTTTGGGACTATAAGTGTCGTGACTATACGAATATGTTTTAGTTTAAAAAAAATAACTTTTAAATTTTGACCTTTTCTTTTTACATTTTCAAGGTTCATTTACTTCGATAAACGTGAATTTTTAATTGAAAAGGTCAATACTAAATTAATGATGAAATCAGTTTTTTGTTGTGTTAATTTTATTTGAAAATCGGTAGAGACGAGATGAAGTCTTATACTTTAATATCTATTGTCTCAACTATGCGCAATAATGTTACATATATGCAATATTTTTTTTGTTTGTTCTTTTTTCTTCGTATATTGGACATACAAGAAATAAAAATGATTTTAAAAACGTAGCTTCCATATTCTAGCCATTTACTTTTTTACAAAATTCCAAAGTAAAAGAAAAGTCACTTTATCCAAATACGTAATTTATATCAAAGATATCACATGTAAATCTTGACATTTTAAAACACATTTTTTATATTTATGAATTTCAATGTAAATATATTGTGGTCTCGAAAGCTTGCAATTTTTCTGGTCAAAAGTTGTAAAATAATCTGTATGTGTGTAATATAAGCGAAGACAATTGTTTTATGTTTTGACTGTTATTTTATCATTCCTTTGACGTAAAAAATGATGCGTGTTACGCATTAGGAGTTATATTTCTTTGGCGCGACTATAAAGTAAATTCAAATATATCTCTTTTCAAACAATAAAAATAATTTAATTAAAAGTAAATAAGAACTATTTTTGCATCCAACTCGTGCATGATAACTTTAGATTTTAGCGTAATGATGTCACATTTTACAATCCTTACATGATTGTAAAATATTAAAACAACGATTATTGTTAAATAGACACTTAAAAAAGTATTAACATTCATATAAATAAATTTCAATGAAAAAAGGTGATTTTGTACGTCCGTTATAGGTACAATAAGAGAATAATAGGCGAGGTATTCTATTCCAAGCAGGTCTTAAGTTATTATGCACGGGATGGAAACTAATGTAGTGCTGCTGTGTTCTAGTTTGAAAGGTGTGGTTAGCGAGATCTCTTAGAAGGACATCCAACCTAGTTTTCAGAAGTAGCAACGTATGTGTGGTCGATTTTATGTGTGAAATTGGCTATAATTTCTCGTTTGTTACTTTTATTGAGTTGGGTTTATTTTTAAAATTCTCATTTTTAAATTGTTTCAAAAATGTATCTTATGTACACCGAGGTCGCGCCTGAGTAATTAACTTCAAAAATTGCATTTTGGACGGTTTTTATATTGTAAGACATATTATTGTGATTTTAAATAAAATTCTTCAGCATGTTTCTCCCATTTGAAATGGTTCGATTTTATGTAGTAGGTATGTACTTAAATTCAAAAACTATACATGTATGATTGCTGTGAATCAATTATTCAAGTTTTAGCATTTATTCTAGACAATTATGTAGTTATAATCAATTTGTTATTTATTTGTGGTGCATTAAATATTGCAGTTGTTGGTTTGTTGTTGTTTTATTTTTAATTCTCAAACTTTGCATGCTAAGTGCCTACTAGTAACATAGTACGTACCGTACCTTTGACTAAAAATATATAATCGAAGGTACGTACATTTGTTGTTTTTATCAACTTTTCTTACTATCAGTAAGAGATCGCGTTCCTTGGAGATTGCACACATAGTTACTGAGGTCGTGGTCTATCTGTATGTCAAAATCTATTTTTATAGTTGGTATGTGAACACTTTAACATATTGCTATAATTAATTAATGTTTAATATTATTTTTGTGACCACGCCTAAATTTTATAGAAAATTCTCTATATTGAGGAAGTCTGCGTTTTTTATTTGGGTGCAATCATGTAGTTAATTCGTACGCTCTCTCAACAAATAATTAACTATATTATTCGTCGTATTCCTTTATTAAAATTAAAATTTGCAGTTATTTTATCGCTTATTTAAATAGTTACATTTAGATGTACTGAAAAGCTAAAACGAAACTTCAGAACACGTTCGAAACTTCGTGAACCGAGATATAGTCCCATGGAAAAAGAGAAAAAGAAGTCTGGACCGGTTCTGGTCTAGACCATATAAAAATATACTCTGTGCTCTGTGGTCTAGGCCGCCCGAAAACAACTTCGCTCGCGTCGTTTAACACTCCCGCTAAAAATCAATATTTTTAAACGGTATGTTGGTACGACAATAGTCAGCTGTAGCAATAGTCAATAAAAGTGTTGCCAATAGCAAATCTTTAAATTCCTCTGTTTCGAAACAAAACTCAGTATTTTAGTAAAGATATTACTGTATTATTAATGATCAAAAATATAAATTATAAGTGGATGGTAGAGGTGTATTCATTATTACAACGTTTTAACATTGATGTTTAAAAAAATCACTTGTAAATTTACATACGTGAAGTTTATATATCCTATATAACTTGTAAGAAAAATATTAGAAAAAAAAATATGAAATTTATATTAGTAAAAAGATGAGGATAGGATATAATTTTATTGCTATGATTAAACTATTTTGATGTTAGACTTAGTTTTACACTTAGTTTTTTTTGCCGTTAGACTGCTATTCAAAACGGCAATAGCACTGTCTTGGCAACACTGATCATTTTCATAAATTATTCAAGTTCACCAACCGTACAAAGTTTGACTGAAATGTCATGTCAAAATCACGAGTTTCCATTTTCAGTTTATTTATTTAGGACGGATATGAATTAAATATTTTATAGTGGCTGAAATATATTAAGGTAAGATTGTACGGCAAATAATAACTCTAATTAAAATTTCTTTTAAATTAAACTTGTTTTAAGGCCGCATTAAACCCAATTTACTTCATAATAAGCGACGAAGAAATTTATTAAAATATTTTTTATTTATTTTCAGTAAACAAATCTCGTAAAGGAAGAAGAGGAAAATAGAATTGATATTATGGCGTCAACAACTGTAATAAACGACTTGCCACTCGAAATCTTTGTGAATATACTTAAATTCGTAGATGGTTATACATTAGGAAAATGTCGGAGGGTGTGCAAGAAATGGTTTGAGTGTATTTCAAGCGACCACATCTGGTTTGATGCTTGTCAGAGAGAGTTCAAATATGCTTCATATATCGCTAAAGATAAAGCTACCACTGACTGCAAGTGGTATCATATATATCGGAACCTAAAATTGTTCACAAAACTAATGTCTTTTGAGAAAAACTTGCGTAAATTTTACGAATTTTCTTTACACGACACATGTCATATATTAAGCGTCGATCATGGTATTTTGCCTTTACGGGATGTCAAAGGAATAGTGTTGTACGATCTGAGCAATATAAAATACATACCCGTCGCATTACCTGAAAAAACTTGTATAAAAGTAGCCAACACTGAAAATTTTACTTTGGTTCAGTTGAAATCTGGGATTATGCTGCAGAGATCTGTAGACACACCTGGCTGGCCAACGGAGAGGTTTTTTAAGGCCGATGCGTTTGTTTTAGACAATGATGTAATGTACTATCATTCTAATAGAGATGTTTACAAAGTTAATCTTGCTGAGGAGACAATGGTCCCGCAACTAATCTTTCAATGTGACTATAATATTAAAGAGCTACAACAATACAATGGTGTGATACACATATTTACTGATTGCGGGAAAATTGTTACACATGACAGAGGGGAAACAAAAGTACAGTCTGTGAACTGCCCTCCGGAGTGGATCAAACAAATAAAACACATAAGAGCAGTTAATGATAAGAACTATCTTTGTTACTCGAGAAATTTGTTCCAAATTGAAACGGACAAGTATAAACATTTATACCTGGAGTTTCTGCCTATAACAGCTTTGTTTTTCTACGTAGATAATATTCTGATTGCGACGGGTAATGGTGAAATCCTACTCTACCGACTGGCTAATCAGAAAAAAGCAATCAGACCAATATTTGAAAAACTGGCTGTCTTACCTGATGGTGATTATTTTTGATTTCCTTTTTTTTAATATGAAAACTACATACTAATCGTACAGTCCATCTGATAATTGACTGCTGCTGTCCGTGTTTTGTAACTTAAATAAAACGATCCTACCTGAAGTTGACCACAGATGCATTGCTTCTCCTGAACACTAAATTGGAATACCTTCGATAAGTATAGGATATATCTACGTAATAAATTGAGAATATTTTTTCCTCAAGAATAAATTTTCTTCTCAAACTTGTCCTGGGTTGATACTGATGTTCATGAGTGGCAGTCACCACTTAACATTATTACTAACATAATGAAAATATATGTCTTTTAGCACCCATTGTTACGTTTGTAGTGACTTGCCGCAACGCGTCCAGAGATGGCGCCATTAGTATTTCTGAATCACGCTATCATAGTATTCTTGGAGGACAGCAGCACCCCACGGATGAGCGCTTAGCCTGGCGGGAGACCCTTTGCCAAACATTAATAAAAAATTGTATACTTTCATACTTTGGCTAGAGTAATAAACAATTTAAATAAAACTGTAGTATAATGATTTTTCTTTTATAATTTCAGGAAGATTTGCTACACAAATAGATATATGCGAACGACCAAAGGGTACAATGATATTTATATCAACATTTGTGGACTTGTACGTTTTGGAGTTCAACTTTTATCCAAGTGTAAGTGAAATGTATCTTTTAATGTCTTCATCCATTTCTGTCCCACTGCTGGGCAAGTTTTAATCAGAGTGATAAGGGATGAGGTCTCTATGATGATCTATGGTGAAGCAGTTACCATAACGGTCTGACACGTAATGGGTTCCGGGTTCGATTCCCAGCCAGACAGACAGCTGAATGATGAATTTAGATTTCTGTTTGGGGTCTGGGTGTTCATGTACTAGTCTGTGTGTCCGTAGCACCCGTGACACAGGAAAAATTTACGATCTGTGTCTACGAGTGTAGAAAGTGCTTTTTTCTATAGTCTCGCTAAATGCAGATTGGTAGACTTCACACGTCTTTTATCTATTGCATAGCTATTTTCCCAATCACTTCCTACACCAAAAAGTAAAAGATAAACAATTTATTAACATCTATACAAATAAATAAGTAAAATTGAAGTGTCTGTGATTTCAAAATATCAATTTTTTACTTAATGCATATGAAAATATACAGGTACCTATAAGGAAAATGCAATTTAAAAAAATTTGTTTAAAACTCTGTCTGTTTGGCTGACGTAATCTTCTAAATGGCTGGACCGATTTTGGGACTTTCTCCGGAAGATACCTGAAGGTATAAGTCGCGGGAGAGCGGGATGACATTTATGTTTAAATATGTATTTTGTTTTACTTTTTAAACGCGAGTGAAACACGCGGGGATCAGCTAGTCTAAAAATAAAAAGCGCAAATGCTGTCTCAATCCTAGACAACAACTGCTTTCCTATGCTTTTACACATTATATATTATTTATTAATATTTAATATATTTATTGCATATTTTATTGTTACAGGAACATGAAACAAAGAAGACATTTTCATCAGACAAACTTCTAATGTACAAAAGACTGCTCAAACTCAAGGAGAGATTGCTAGAACAAAATTCCATAAGAGAGTAATAGACACAGTATAATTTATATTGATATTGCAATAAAACTCAATATCATTAACAAACGCAATATGATAAATTACTCGAATATTCATATCAGGGGCAATATTGATCAATATTTGTGCTGTATTGCTGTCCATAGTGCATTTGAATAGCGCAATGTGTTTTTTTTTTGCCAAATTTCAGCTTTATGATTATATAGAGCTCATAATTCATATAAAACCCATGAACGACTTGGACTTATAAATATATAAATAATTCAACAAAATTAACAATAACGGAGAAGTCAGAAGAAGGATCGTTGAATTTTTTTTTAACGAAACAAAAAAAAGGAATATAAAAAAAACTGCAATTTAATCAAACGAAACGCCTGTTGTAAAAAGAAATAACTGGTCTTAAAAATGATCTCCTTAGTACATTACCCGTAGCGTTTGCTTGATCGAAATTGAGATCCTAATTTAATTTTCCTCAGTAAAACTTTAGTTCTAAAACGGTCCGCTAGGGGCGCTGCGTGTAGCCTCTGCACCCAAGATGGTACAAAGGCAAACTTAAACAGAAATTGTTTCACGGAAACTTGATACTCATTCTAGGGATACAGCAGATTTCTAATCTTATTTTCGTTGCCCCTTGAATCAAAGACATTCGGCATAGTTGTAACTTGACAAATAGAATTTGTAATAAAATAGAACGCACTTAATATATTGGATTTGCGTTAAAGCTTTAAGATGTGATACGTTTTTTCATGATGAAAAAATTTTGTTGCGTTAATAACTTATTTATTTATTTATTTTGAGTAAGTGTTAAGGATATAATATCAAAATGTCTTAGTTTGTAAAACTAAGTTAAATAAAAATCTTGTCATAAAATGTGGTTGTATTATTGTCTAAAAGGAATATATTTTATTATTACACATCGTAGTAATCCTTTTTGAGTTCCACTACTAAGCACGGGTTTACCTTTGAGGTTTGGCAAAGGGAGGGAGAATGGGGGAGGAGGGACGGGGGCGGTGTAAATGAAAGTATATGTAAAACTTCTTAAGCAGATTTGTTACAGTAAAGTAAGTTTCACTATATTTCCTTGTCCGAATTCATAATGACAATACCGACAGCTGCACAGTGGCGCCATCTGCTCCAAAATCCATTCTAAATGTTAACAACGCCATCTATCCAGTAAACGCTGACATCGTGGTGTAACAGATACTTGTCTCCAAAAACAATACAAAATGTGGGTTTCTACCGTTTGATACGAATTTGCTCCCTCCTAAAAGTACCTACAAAGTACTCCATATATAAACATTCCCCGTGGCTTAACTGTTGACGACTTTACTTTACTACTTATGGTTGGGACAATGTAGTTTTTTAAGGTTATGGCTCAGATAAATAAAGTAGGTAGATCTGTCATTCCCACAGAAAAGAGAAAGATGAGTCATTCCTAACAAAAATATTAAGCCATTTTTAAAACGGTCGAGCTTTAAGTGATTATGTGAGGGTAAATAAACAAAGGTGACAAGAAACTACTCTAGTTTTGTGTAAGTGTTTGCGTATAAATACATGAAAGTAGCGTAGTTTTTTATCTTCACTCAAATATAAGGCGGTGAGTAATCTACCTATTTTATTTATCTGAGGGTTATGGTTTAACTTTAACGATATCCGCATCTATTCTCTTAACGGAAAAGGTGGAAAGAGCAAGTCACAGCACAGTTTTACGGGTAGATGAAGACTTCTGGTTGGTAGAAGATAACGGAACACCATTGTCACACATCTCTGCTGTTTTGGTTTGAATGAGGCAGTAAGGGATAGATGACGCTTTCTACACTCATACCCCATAGTAGGATTTTCTCCTGTGTCGTGGGTGCCATTGACACACAAAGACGAATATACAAACACCTAGACCCAAAACAGAAATCTAAACTCATCATTCAGATATCTGCCTGGCCGGGAATCGAACCCGGTACCCACTGATCGTCGGATCGGTATGGCAACCGTTCCGCCACGGCGGTCGCCAAGGATACAAGGTGTTCCCACTTAGTCCTCACTCAGGGAACGTATCGCATCTGTGGCCGGCATCAGGCTTTTGACCAAGGTTAGAGTCCTTAAAATTGTTAAAAGTAGGTGCTGTGCTAAAAATTACAATAACCAATATTGTAATTTTTACGTGGACCTAGGATAGATTGCGTGACTATTTTCATAAAAGTAAGCTTATTGTCACAAAAATAAAGCGGTTACTGAATTCAATCTCGCCAAATATTTGTACCCCAAAGTGCTTAATTTGGGGATATTATTAAAAAGTAATGACTTACAAGAATTATGTGATTTTAAAGAAATAGAGGCTGTCATTATTTGAAGAGGTCATCCTTTGGTAAAATTAACAGCGGCCAGATATTAAAACAATGCGGTTTAAAACGAATTTATTATAAGGAATTTAATTCGTAATTCAGTGTCAACTAGAGAATAAAACTGAAATAAAACCTCATTGGGACATTTAGGACATTCCACAGACCACAAATCGTCGAAATTGGGGCAAAGTTTCAGTCCCCTGTAGGTAAATTATAAAGTTTCGCTGCTACGCACAAATTTCGATCCCCATGCGGATCGAGGGTTTTCGGCTAGGTTTAGTATAGAAAAATATGTATGCCTATAAGTAATTACAATCTTACTAATCTTACTAATATTATAAAGCTGAAAGTTTATGAGGATGGATGGATGGAGGTTTGTTATTCTATAACTTAAGAACGGCTGAATGGATCTGGGTGAAATTTGGTGCAGACATAGACTGTAATAACATACCTATAAGCTACTTTTTATCCTGGGATAATGTGCGGTTCCCGTGGGATACATTTATTCTATATGCGTTTAAATAAGCGACATAAATAGCAAAATACGTCTCTACACGCTTCATCATCTATCAGATTTGATGATAGAGTCAAGAGGTGGAAGATGGAACTTTACAATGACTACTAGTGAATCTGTAATCTGCTCAGATAAGATCAGTGTTGCCTCAGGATGGTCACAAATGTATTGTTACTCATGAGTGCTAAGTAGGAACAGCCCAGATAAGTATATCTCTGTAAGCGTACCCTT
>DWPV01003602.1:0-14926 GCA_018251915.1 Urbanus proteus proteus | reverse complement strand
AGTGCCCGGCCTGCGGCCGGGCACCAACAATATTTATGATCTAACCCAGGGGTCGGCAACCTTTTGAGTCGGAAGAGCCAAAAATTACAAGTTATTAAATTTCAAAGTTTTGAAAGAGCTACAAAATTTTGTAAGTATAAGTTTTCTTAATCAAAAACTAATCAATTTATACATACTATTTATAATATATTTATACATCCAATTTATACATAATCTATTTATACATAATAAGTTAAAATACTATTTTACAGAATTAATTGTGTAAGCATAGAACTAAAGAGCTGCAGCTTCCAGAGGCCTGTGTCTCGCGAGCTGTATGTAGCAATGCGTCTATGATCGGTTTCTGGTTGCTTCATTGTACGTAGAGGTCCGTGTCTATATTTTCCATAGGTGGCAATGATTATTACCTACCACAAGATGAACTGCATCATATTTTGTACGCACGATTTAAAAGAAGTATGCAAATTAATTTTAAAAAGACAATTTCAGAATATTACAATATATTCACCGTATCACAGTAGTTTTCCTCTTCGTCTTTATATGTCCATGATACAGGAGAAAATCCTAATGTAGTTAGCATAAAGCCGTTACATCCGCTTACCTAACGACTATTACGCCTAAATAGTCCAAGTTGCAAATGTATAGTGTACCACATCCCTTTAGTTAACAAACAGGAAATAAACGGGATCAGTATATAACAATACGCTACTTGTAGCCCCCAAAAGCACAAGTTTCCCCGGATTTCCACGCATGAACAAATCCCAAACAACCATAATTACGAGCCGGATTATGGCGGGCGGCTGTAAATTTCACAAAATGGGCCTACAGAATAAAGTAGTGAAGGCCTACTCGTTTGAAAATCGCCTTTGATTCTCGCCGATTGAGGTCCGAGAATCATTTCCCGGACACACATGCTTACACACTTATTATTCTTTAAATAATAAGAAATGCATTAGAAATTAATTAATTTGACAACCAGCGTCTACCGAACGGTTACCATACCGGTCTGACATACAATGGTTTCTGGGTTCGATTCCTGGACAGACAGATATCAGGATGATCAGTTTAAATTTTTGTTCTGGTCTGGGTGTTTGTGTATTATTCTTTGTACCTACTCATGGCACCCACGACACAGGAGAAATCCAAGTGTGGTATTATAAGTGTAAAAAATGTTTTGTGTTTTTTTTTGTTTATAACGGTTACGACAAAATAAAAAAAATCATTTATCAATAAAATCGACTGTATTTTACTCAATTGACCCCGGACACCTGTATGTATATCTAGTTAAACAATTTGATTATAACTCTGTCAGCGAGTGCCATCAACACTTAATCAAATATTAATTGAATTTAACCGAAACAATATAAATATGTAGCACGGAAAGCACTATATCTTATTATATATTAATGTAGGTACACTCTAATTAATATTCGTGCTATAACTTTAAGTGAAAAATAAATTAAATAGGTATGTACATCCGAATTTATATTCACAAATCTCATAATAAAACATGTTATTTAAGTAGATAAAATAGCAGCTTAAGTACCTACCTACTTAAGATCAAATTTAACCTCACAGATTAATTTTATCTCTTTTCTTTCAATATCTAGTTATATATATTATTTAAATAAATATTAGTATCGTGATTATGTAGCGTGATATAAGGTTAGTATTGATTTCTTCATTTCATTTCCAGTCACACGTGAATAAATTTCATACAGCAAATCCCTCGTAACTGCGATATGTACGGCTGTACTAAGGATCAGCTTTATACCAGAGAGCAGTAAATTCTCCAAAAAGGCCCACGTATAACGGCTCATAAAACAAGGTACTAGGAAACCCTCGATCAAGCCTTTGCCGTCTCGTCATATTGAATCACACTGTGATTTTATGTTGATGGAAAAATAAAGATTCTTTCTTGGTCTAATATTCTTTCACGATCTAAATAGCGGATTAATTTAAATTTTAAATTAATTTATTTTTAAGATCAAAAGGCTCAAGTGGCTGTTTCAATTGAATTCATTCGCTCACTAATTTCGAATAAATTCTCAACAAATATAAACAGTTGTTAACAGGCTCGTAATTAACGAATTAATTTATCGTCTTGCTGATAAATTGTACGATTTTGTTCTACTGAACGTAAAGTATGATTTATACATCTATACAAATAAATAAACTTGAAGTGTCTGTTTGTGATTTCAAAAATGTTTTTTTACTCAATGCATATGATAGTATACACGATAGGTATAACGAAAATTCAATTTAAAAATTTTTGTCTGCCTGACTGGGGTAATCTTCTAAACGGTTGGACCGATTTTGACGGGACGTTCTCTAGAAGATAGGTGAAGGTCTAAAGCGTAACATAGGCTATTTTAATTTATGAAAAATCTATTAGCGCGCGCTTCACGAGCATGCGCACGCCGTCGCGAGGGAGCGGGATGACATTTATATTTAAATATGTATTATTTTTTACTTTTTAAACGCGGGTAAGACCGCGGGGTTTAACTAGTATTTAATAAGAATAAAATTTAAAACATCATCCAGTACGCTGACGACATACGGTTTGTGATAGGCGTTTAAAAATACTTTCACATATATGTCATATGTTAATTATACCTAAGTTTAAACTCGTAACTTCGAAAAACTGCATGCGTGAAAATCAAACCTAAGTTTCCAATTAAAGGCGAAATTATCACTATTTTTTATAACGATTTTAAAGGTGATCTTAGAAAAAATATTAAACCTTTATTTTATTATTATTACGAATACTGCTTATTGCATTTATTTAACAGGAAATCTCGACATTGTTAATAATTATAATAAAAACTGGGTAAATTATTGTCCACATAGGTAGGTACATAATTTATCAACTACGCATCGTTTTAATAAATAATTGATCCAGTTAAGGAAGATCATACTGATCGTAGTAAGAAGTAAATAAAATTATTCTAGAAACACACATGATATATTATATTTCTTAATTTGTCTGAGATTAATTATAATACTTAGGTACAATGTATTATGAGTACCTACATGTGTAATATCGCAATTAACAAACTTATTTTAAGCAAATACATAGATTCTTTACACAGAAATTTTAATACTTACATATTTCATTTCCATCAAAATTGTGCAGTTATTTTAGTTCAACAATAAACGGGTTACTTACATTATTCTTTACTTTTTTATTGAAAATAATCAGCATCTACGTATTTAAAGTAAGTAGGTACCTACCTACCGACTTATTTTAACAAATATCTTTTTTTAACTCTGTACTATGTTAAAACTAGTTTAAACATTTGTGTTATACACGTGAAAAGTACATCTATTAGAAAATAGAAAAATAGAATATTGATGTTAAGGAAAACCCGCAATTAACCACAACGCACGTGTCACATAACATATAAATGGCTACCCTGGTTAATTATCTTTCCACTGATTTGCCGTGCTTCGAGAAGTGATAACATTTCCTAATACCGTTAACAATCATGAAGTTCTTCAACTTGTTCGTGCTGACTCTGGCCATCGTGGCGATGATGCTTGGCGGTAGCCACGCTAATCCCAAGGGAACTGGAAGCGCCATCAGAAAAGGTGGCACAGCCATCGTAAGTAAATTCACTAAATTCTCCATAATATTTATATTATACATATAATTTTGCACTCTATTCTTGCACCATGTAACCACCATGTTGTACCATGCTTACATACTGGGCAAAACTATCTATCTATATTATCCCCGACTCGCTGAAGCATACTCTAATGTGTATGTATTCGTGTGTATGTGTCCATGGCACCCACGATACGGGAGAAAATTGTGAATTTATGAGAGTAAATATAAGTTAAATATATTCATCGTAAAATTAAATCTAAATGAACTGGACTCTATCTTATCGTCAACCCATTATTGACCAACTGCTGCCTCTGCTGGGCACGGGTCTCTTCTCATAGTGAAGGATTTAAGCCTTGGTCTACCGCGCTGGCCAAGTGCGAATCTTGACTAAAACTCCATCTTAACTACCTCTGTACGGCCCATTCAAAAAATTCAACGGCAATTGGATTTAAAGGACTTATTACATTTTGTTAACTACTGATTATATTTATTAAAAAGCAAATATGAAAAAAATAACAAATACCCTTTACTACATTAACCATCGATTAATTAAAAAGATAATACAGGTGGAATTTGTTCTTTATGGAATTGTAATAGATGTCAATAGACGGAGATGACCACTTACCACCAGGTGGATTTCATATTCGTTTGCTACTACAATTGATTGGGACTACAAATGTAGGCCTATTGTAAAAAAATAATCTTCATATTTACAGAGACGTGGCCTGGGAGCTCTCGGAGCCATTGGTACCGGTCGTGAAATCTATGAAAGTGTTAAGAATAGGAGGAGTTAACGTGGATTAACAAATACGGTTAATAAAATTTGTGATATTTCTTTGTACAGAATTGTTGAACTTATTAAAAAAAACGTGATTACCAGTGATTTTACTTCTACCTGTATGATTATAGGTACTTAACTGAAAGAATTTAATTGAATAATCTTCAGTTTTTTGAGATACCCAATGCGTCTCTTTTTCTGAGCAGAAACTCCATTAAAAGTGAGTAACTAATTTTAAGACCACTTAACATCTCAAGAAAAAATGTAAAAAGTTCCTATGTAGTTTTAAATTCCAATAACTATATAAATATAAATACATAATTATATTGTTTTTTATTGTGTTGATGCAATGTGTGCCTTCCAGATGTTAAGTGGTCAGTATCACCCATAGGTACACATCCTTAATTAACAATGAAGTAATTCATGGACACAGGTTGAGGAGCACTGCCTTAAGTTAAGCCACACGAGTCATTGACACTATGCTCTAAGTTAAAACGCCTGATTCCATTCATTAGAATTGAAACCCTTTTATAAAACATAGCAATTTTACATTCCTGGCACAAAAAACAGTGATAAAAGCCAGGCGGTAATATCTTTCGAGTTTTACCACATTCTGTTGAGTTTTACCACTTTTAGAATCAAAGAATTTTTCATAAAATAGGAGTAGGTAGCACATGCAATATGCAATCTACTGGTAGAACTGGTAGAAGGTAATTTACCACTGCCGCCCATAGATATCTCTAATCAACCCCAGATTGGCCATTTACACATTGCTACTGCTGAAGACTAAGTTAGAATTCTTTGGATAAGTGTCTCTCTCATATATAAACTATCCTTGATCTCCCTAACCACTCCTTCAAACTATACACAGCAACGCTTAACACTTGCTATTAGGCAAATATGTGTGGCGGTGGGGCCCTGCGGAGTCGAACCACAAAGAGTTCTTAAATATAATGCAACCACGAGTAAAATAATACATCGTATCATTTCGTAATGTTACAGTATACAGTATTAGGTATTGAAATATGTACCTACTGAAAATATTTCACATTTTAATTAAATATTACACACAACACGACAAGCCTAATCATATTTTAATTGAATTACAGACTCTTTGAATGATGAATTCTACGTCAGTAAAATATGTCACATCTGTGTCTACAAAGATTTTACTATAGAACAATAGCACTACCCAAGATTACTTAATTAAGCAAGATCGTAGAATTCGTATACATTGAAATTTTGTGTAAATACTTAAAATGTTACATTGATACATATCGCTTAATATCCAGGTGAGATAATAGATATAGGATTATAGCTGTATCTATGAACATCATGCATATTTTCTGGTTACTTGCGGCTACTCAAAAACAAAAAGTAATTAATGTATACTCTAACCTTTTTTTAAACTAAAAAAAATAGCAAACAAGAATACGGTCCATATGATGGTAAGTAGTCACTGCAGCAGATAAAATTTATAGTCCTACATGAGGTCAACGACGTCGGCTCTTCGGACGAACTCCTTAACAGATAGGTAAGCTCCATTATATCAGTAGGTACGTAGCAGCGCTAAACTGTTGTTTCATATGGCAGAAATTGGTGTGACGATAATGCCCCCGGTGTTGCATCATAAAGGGATACACCACTTTTTAGACACAGAACATAAATCTAAACTTATACATATATTCTATATTTATATTATATTCTATTTGGACTACCTGACCGGGGTTCGAACCCGGAACCGGTGTAATACCGCTTTGGTAATAGCACCATGTGGGATGGGTTATGGACTTATGATAGAAATAATTAAATTTTCATATTACGAGTTACGACCATGTATAATTTTCTTTACTTGTACGCATAATTATAAAGTAGTTGTTACAGTGTTAGAAACGGTGTATGTGACCGGAGCTTTATTACATAGTGCAGATAAGAAGTCTGCATAGTTGAATTAATACTGTTAGTCACTTGCAAATATATACTGGTATTAATTGTGAATATTTGATAGGAACTTATTAGATATAGTCTAAAAAAATGAAATTACGTTAAAACGTTAATTAAACGAGGACACGTGTACATGTCCCCTCCCTTTAATAATGTCAAAAACATCCCATAGTTGAACCAGTTGAACCAAAGATGATGTAATACAAGTGTCGTGTGGCAAGTGTATTACGCAGACAAACTGGAAAAGCACTCTACACTTCGTGCATCTCTTTCTTCCTTATCGTTCATTCCTATGTGACGTCTTGCTTTTATTGAACTAACACATTATTAGATTTTACTGCTGAAACGTATCGTATTTTTTCGCTTAAATCGAATATGCAGTTTAGTGTTCATACATTGCCGGTCGAGTCTTAGACGAAGACAGTGTTGTTCGGTCGAATTTTATTAATTTGTCACGAGACTTTGCTTCAGTGGCAATAAAAGCAAATTGTACCTACGTTAAAAACGTGCCTACCTATTTATGTGTTATTAATTTAATAGAAATATCTGATTGGATAAATTCTAGCTACCGGCGAACAGGTAATTTTACATTATAATAAACATTGACTTATTATTTGAAACACGTGTTTATGTGAATAATTTTAAAGAATTACATGAAAAGACAGTTTGTAGGATATCTAATTTCGTAGACTTTGTTTGTAGAGTTTAAAAGTGTCATGTGTGCCTAATGGATTACCAACCTGCGATATTGATTAAATATATTGAGTTTTAAAAGCATGAGCGCCATAATGTTTTATTGTTTTTCAGATCGACAACGATGTGCGGAATTTGGGGAACGTTTGGTATAACCGGTGGCTTAAGTCCCACATGTATTAAATGTTTTTCGGCTATTTCCCACCGAGGACCGGACGCCTGGCGTATAGAGCAGGACGCGCGAGAGCCTCTTGCGATATTCGGCTTTCAGCGGCTTACCATTGTTGACGGTTTGTATGGAATGCAACCCATGCGGCTCCACCGTTATCCTCGCACCACACTCATTTGCAATGGGGAAATATACAACTGTAAACGGCTACAAGATCAATATGATTTTCCCTACGAAACTAAATGCGATGTAGAAGCTATTATCCACTGCTATCAGAACTTTGGAATAGCAGAAACCGTAAAAAAATTAGACGGAGTCTTCGCATTCTGTCTTGTTGACGGAGAAAAAAGAAAAATTTATATCGGTCGTGACCCATATGGCGTGCGACCATTGTTCAGATTTCACGATGAAGAAAATGGTGTTTTAGGTATTTGTTCAGAAGGGAAAGGCTTGATTGGTTTAAAACAAAAGGCTAGTGAAAATTCAACTTTAGGTCAGTTCACACCAGGACACTTTGAGGTTTGGGATATATTAGAAGGAGGGAAAGTAAAGTTGGATTACACAGAACAATACTTTACGCCCGGGACACCTCCACGTTTCCTTCCTTTTGTCTCAGACGAAGAACTGTCTAAGCTTAATATCTATGAAAAAACTGCATATTTATTAGAAGCAGCTTGTAGAAAGCGATTGATGGCCGAGAGAAGAATTGGTTGCCTTTTAAGTGGAGGATTGGATTCTTCGTTGATAGCTGCTTTAACTGTTAAATTGGCAAAAGAACATAAACTGCCGTATAAAATACAAACTTTCGCTATAGGGATGGGTGACTCTCCCGATTTAGTTGCTGCTCGTACCGTAGCCGAATATCTTGGCACCGAACATCACGAGGTGCGTTTCGATGAAAACGATGTTAAACAAGTTTTAGATAGCGTTATTTATCACCTAGAATCATTCGATATTACCACAATACGAGCGAGTACGCCAATGTTTATTTTATCCAAGTATATTAAGGAGAACACCGACACTACTGTTATATTCAGTGGAGAAGGCGCCGACGAATTAGCTCAAGGTTATATTTATTTTAGAGACGCGCCTAGCGAGACCATGGGACACGACGAAAGCATACGTTTACTCTCCGATATATATCTGTACGATGGATTGCGAGCAGATCGTACAACTAGCGCATTTAGCTTAGAACTTCGTGTACCTTTCTTAGACATACAGTTAACTCATCACTACCTCAGTATTGATCCCAAACTTAGACAACCGCAGGGCGGTGTAGAAAAGCACTTATTACGGACAAGCTTCGCAAAAAGTGGATTGTTACCGGACTCTATATTATGGAGACATAAAGAAGCTTTTAGCGACGGTGTAGCATCTGTTAAAAAGTCTCTATTTACGACAATAGAGGAAATTATTGCAGAGAGATACCCAGAAGACAATCAACAATATCCGGGATTACAGCCTACAACTACGGAATCAAAATACTACCGTTACATATTTGAAAAATCATTCCCGGGTCAACACAATTTTACTCCATACTACTGGATGCCAAAGTGGGTGCAAGTTTCAGATCCATCTGCTAGATTCATAAAACATTATTCTGCTGAATAATAAGTATAACATTCAATCTCTATTTTTATTTTCTTATAATTTTCAACAAGTAGACAATTTGTATTTATGAATTAAATTACATCAAATCTTGATTCAAAATCAATTAGTTAAAGGTGGTCTTATGGAGTCTACAAAATTTTGTAAACAAAAACAGTGGCCGTAAAATGCCTCGAGCTCTTTTTTCGACTGACTTTGATAATCGGAAAATGTTACATGTTCATTACTTCGCTTCTTCATTATCCCATTCAAGACTGCCATATTAGTTGATTTACAAAGGCTGGTAACAGAGTTTTTAAGCGCAGGTTTGTTTATATTTGATGTGGATGTGGTTCTTTCTACAAATTTCACGCATTTCCCGATGGACTTATCGCAACAAGACAACCCTGACGTAGTTCCAGTCTCCTCGTCTTTGCAAACTTTTACTTCTCTGGCTTTCAGCAAATTCAGTGCAATGTAGCAACCGGGACAAGAAACATTGTTGGACAGAGTATCTACTTTAGAATTGTATGAATTATCATTTTTACAGAATATCTGATCAATGGGTTCTACAAACTGTCCCGCCTGAATTACTTTGTCATTTTGGTTATATTCTTCTTTGTACGATGCCGAATCGGAAAGCCTTTCGCAAACGCTACATTTACACGAAAGATTGGCTAGCTGTTTTTTCAGTATACACACTTCTAAGGGCTCATCATCAATCATCATCTTTACAATTGGGATTTCATTTTCCAGACATGAATACTAATTAGTAAAACATGATTACAAAACTTACATCATTTTAATGTTCCGTATTACGTTATTGATTTTATTTCGACTGATTCCGACTGGTTATTTAGGCAAGGTTATGACAACACCTATTTAAAATTTGTGTCAATGTCAAATGTTAGGTACACAGTAGTAAGGGCTTCTATCGACTGCTTCCATGGTAATATCTACTGGTTGAATTAATTATGAATTATAAATGGAGATAGAATGTACTTAATAGTAATAAAATCATTTGCTACGGTAATTCTACCACTTATTTTTATCAAACCCCATAACTTTAAATAAATAAAATTTAAAGAAATACCCAATATCAATTATGTTCGATTACAATACATAAGAAACTAAGGTTCTGTGTAAAACCTTTTAATTAATAGGAATGAATTAAAAAGACTCCGTTTCATTTATTTCCTATTATATTTGCCATTGACCTACAAATAAAATAGGTCAATGTGTTATTGTGAAACAGAGTCATCCATGGAACAGAGACTTTGTTCTATGGAGTTATACTACTCTGTGGCATAATTGATTGAATTGACTTTTGTCACGGTATATTTACAACCTACTCTTTATATAATGATTAATAATTTTGGTGAAAATATTTTCAGTTTAATCCCATTAATAATATAAATTTACATTTTTGAAATAAAATAAGAAACAACAATGTTTACTATTTAATACACTTCAACCAGAAATGCATGTAGACACCTACATGTATAGCTACTACAATCATACATAAAAACCCCTATAAACCTTTGAGCTGTGCATATAGCTATGAATAGAAATCCAAAAAATAAAGAATGCCCCCCATCAAAAGTAAGTATTAAGTTAAATCTTATTATATTTATGTTAAATTAAAGTTGGTTGGAATAATATATCTGTGGTAGAGCCATACAATTTAAATTGTAGAGAAAGCTCCAAGGGTGATAAAACCAGCATGGTTCGACCAGGTCTGTACCTATAATCTGGGTGGAGTTGATTATAACTGTCCATGGGTAGCAGTGATCACTCACCATCAGGTGGACTGCAAGCTTGTTTGCTGTTTTAATTTTTATTTATTTATTGTAATTATTAAAAAATCTTGCCAAAGTATACCATAAAATTATACCCCGAAACCACCTTATGCCTCGAACTGTACAAAAATGAAGCAGATAGAAGTACTTACATTCTAGAGTTGGATACCAAGAATTTTTAGATTTCTTAAATCATTGTTTTGTATTCCAACTAGTATAAGCTGTAATATCAACCTACATTTCCTTTGTACCAAAGATATTGAATATGTAATGAAGTATTATATTTGAATGTCTTAGAAATATCTTGTTCACCTTGTATATTGTTTGTTACCTTGAAGTTTATGTACTTTATATCTACTAAACCTGTTTGCACAATGTTTTAATTCACATAAAAACATAAAATCTTTAATTTTAATTTTAGCCGCTTTGCGATTGCATTGAATGCACATGCAAAAACTGTCCTGACATCATGAATTTACTATCAATTTCACTCAAAGATACCGCTTGCGATAAGGCCGGAACACAGAAGAGAAGAATAGGTATTAAGAAGAGTAAGAGTGAACTGAAAATTTGTACAGATTCTCAAAAAAATAACATTACATTACCGAACTTTGCAAATGAAAATAGAGGAGCCAGTGACTGTATATGTGCCAGTGTAGCACGCGCCTTAAAATTTGACATCCGAAGTAATATTAACTTAGGCTCATCCGAGCACAACGCCCAATGCTCAAAAGATATAAAATAAAAGCAATAATCAATTAAATTTATAAACAATCACGTTTATTGTATCAACCATTTTAGACAGATATATCGATATAACAGAAAACATAATTTAAAAGTTCAAAAGAAGCAAATCAAATTCTTTCCAATGCCTGTTTTGATGTTGTATTTTGATAACTGATAGATTTTGAGACTAATAAATACTTTAAATTTTCAGTATTATTCTCTGATTCTTTTATTATATCACGATTGATTTTTCAGGTTCAGTATATTCTTAGCGTAATTAACAAATTATATAATAACGCATTATTCATGTACATTGTTTGCAACTCCATTAGTTTCTTGTAAGACTTGATGCTTTGAAAACTTCTTATTCATATAATTCCAGTACTTATTTCTGATTTTGTCATATTTACTCGCCAATGCTTGACAGAGTTCGATCGCTCTATCGATATTGTACACACAATTTGTCTCGCCTTTCTTTATGACTTCATCACAGATATCTATAATAAATGCTAGTAGGAATGGCGACCGACATTTATTCTTGTAAAGATCTTCACAGAATGCTGTTACCACGGCATTACCACTTAAGCCTCGCTTGTCATGCAATAAGACACCTCGCAAATAATTCCAAGCGCTTTCGTTGTTCTTGACAAACTTGATTTTTTCTATTGTATAGCAAATTTCTCTCTGTACATTGAGATCGGACCAGCCAAGGTGATTGTTCATTACAAAGTAGCGCTGATTCCAAGCAGAGTTGTTGCGAACATCTTCTATAAGTAAACCATCTACAAACTCCATTTCTTTATCGAAGAGCCTGAAAGATTGCATTGATAACAAATATTAGTACAAGATACAGTAAGGCAGTTGAAATCTATTTAGTACTTTTCAAATTACTAAATAGATTTCAGGATTTCATTTCAGAAAAATAAATAAAAAAATATATAAAATCTGCATAAAAATTTAATACATATTTTGGAATACTTGAAAAGTAAACGTTTCATTTTATTTATTTTTCATTAATACGAACACCAGAGAACACTTGATCTTTTTTTGCTATTCAATTTCTTGTGTAAGGACACTGAAGGTTACCCGTTAATTCACAAAATGTGTTGAATGTATTCTTTGTGTGTTCAAGTGGAACTTAGTTTACTAGTGTATTTGAACTCAAAGTAAAATATAAAATATTTACACATTTTTACAACTGCAATAAAAATATAATTCTGTGTATATCTATGTATGTATCATATAAGTAATCTTGTTATAACCTTACTATCTACTACAAACATAATGTTTATTAATAAGACATTAGGCCTATTTTATTGTACATACGAAGTTAAGAAATTATAGATAAAAACCTTTTAGGCTAATGAGTAGATCAATCAAAACAATGTAGCATATTTTATTATAGAAATTAAGTAGCTTACGAGTCTACCTGACGGTACGTGGTCACCGCTGCTCATGGACACGTCTAGTCAACCCCCAATGGATTTAGAGACCAACCTGATAACAGGTACAGATGAATTGGTACCCCTGGTGCCTAATTTAGACTGCATCAATTAAGTACTGCCTTAGTTTCAAAGGTGGCTATACCACCATTTTAGAGTTCAACTAGCGGCTCCACTGCTTCACCAATTTCTGCCTAATAACAGTTGTTTAGCATTGCTTTGTTCTGATTTGAAGGATGGTCAACACACCAGTGGCCGACCTCAGGTGTGATCTGCAAATGATTTTACAGATGTCCATGGGAGACAATGATCACTTAAATAGGCTGCATGCTCGTTTGCTACTTCCAGCATATAAAAAGGTGTGTTTCCCTTACTACACCACTAATTCCGAACCAAGCGTGAATATGTCGATAAGTTGACTTGCATATATATTTTTTTATATTGCATTAAGTTTGTTAAAACACAGTAAATTTATTAAATATGAATATGTTGTCCGAAAATTCCAAGTAAAATAATAATATTGCAATAAATAAGTATTTCAAACATAAAACAATGGTTTACTGATAAAACTCAAAGTTTAAAATGGCTGCAATGAAAAATGGCCATTTTCGACGTATCAACTTATTCACGCCTGGTACGGAATTATTATTATTATACCTTACCAGTAAGACACAGTTTATTTGGTACTTACCCAAAAGTTTTTATGGCCCATTGCCTATGTTGCCAGGCATGATAGTTTTTAGAATCCTGTAGAAGTGCATCTCCAGTCAACTCCAACTCCTGGCTTGGGTCTTGAAGCCATTCCACCAGTACTCTCCGATGATGCCAAACCTGGAATATTTAGATTAAGATGTTATTTTTATGTTTCCATTAAAAAAACTACAGAAGTTACATACTTAATGAATTCTCTGTAATCTTTTTAGAATTATAAGAAAGAGAACAAAGTAAGGTCAATTTTTTTTATATTACTGAAGTAGCCAACCATGCTTATGAAAAATGCTTACAATGCGAGGTGCGTACTGTGAATGATAAACACCTATAAAAAATCTTTAATGAGCCCCAAAGGCTTAGATAACGAAGGACCTGAGGCCCACCACATGTGTGTTGTTACCTCTGAGAACTGACTTTGAACAACCTAATATAAATATAGGAAAGATAACCACATCCGTTAAATAAAAATGTTTTTTTAATGCTTAACTACTGGACATAAGTGTCTCTAAATTAGCTCCATTCCAACAAGTCCTCTACCTTCTGAATCAGCAGTTTCCTGCTTTCTTCACTGAACACTAATTGAATACCTGATAATTTTTTGGCGACAGCTTAATCACGGCTTCTACATAATCCAATTCCGATCGTAGGTCTGTGTCCAGTGCTTTAAGCAGCTCTCGCCTGAAAATTTTATAAAAAGGTGTTTAAATCAAATCATAAAATTTTATGGCGGTAAAAGGTATTATTTATAAGCATATTACACAAAAAAGCAGTATATAATAGTATTTCCAAATTGGCAGAACCTGCTGTAGTTCAACGTTAAAAATTAAAACTACCACACCTATTTACTTTTTATTTTATAAGATGTATTGTTATTTAGAGGGTTTGATAACGGAGACACTTTTCAAGAAGGAGACAATTTGTTTCTAATTATTCTTTGGGAGGACTACAGTACAGGAGGTACAGACAGCCATACATGTATTGCCAAAAGTACAAACAGTATAAAAGTACAAACAGCCATACCTGTATTGCCAAACGGTGTAGTTTGCCGGATTGAGCTCAACTGCATCTTTTGTCAGCTGCAAGGCTCTTTCAGACTTTTCATTTGTTTGTAGAACAGCCCGGAAATAATCATATACATCTTCAACTGAAATTGAAAACAAATGTTTTAAGTACATTAATTATTTATATTGCTGGCTACCGCAGACAGAAGGTACCAAGTATATTACGGATCTTCATGAGAGACTGCGATACATGTTTTGTTCCTTTAATACTGTGTTTCGCACAGAATAACTCTCTAGAGCAGCGGTCGGCAACCCGCGGCCCGCGGGCCGCATGCGGCCCGTTAATCTTTTGTAAATAAGTTATAAATTTCAAAATAAAGGCATAAAAAAACGATATGACCGTATGTTTATTGGGCTTCTTAGGTTTACATCACCAATGTGGCCCGTCTTTAGTTAATTTTGCCAC
>DWPV01003601.1:0-14929 GCA_018251915.1 Urbanus proteus proteus | reverse complement strand
TACCTAAAGTTTGAAGTGTTGCTACTAAATAGAATAAAGCCAGTCATAAGTACAGTACACAGTATGTATGTTTTTCACTGAAAGATATTTTTAAAAGTTACACGTAACTATGAGAACCAGTGGTATGAATGGCATATACAACTTGGATAAACTGGTACAAGTCCCAGGCACCTCTAATCTTTCAAATTTATATGCCTCCACATCATCATCATCACAGAGTAGGTCAAGATCCTAACTTACCACATTCGAGTTATGTAATTCTCACAACCACACTTATCTTTAAGAAAATTATGGAGGTTACTCAGATATTATGTAGAATTTGACGCGATGTTTTCTTCTACAACGACCAAGTAGCTTACCTACCTGTTCCTTAGAACACATTTATAATGAAAACTATCGGTCAAAGGTCAAAGAAAAATAACTATAGCCCATATTTAAAAATATCACCTGTTAAAATGAATGAAACTGCTCGCGTAATTGGATGTCGTGTACAAAAATCGAAATGCAATTTATAATAAATATAGGCGGTACGAAATATGCATCGAGATTAATTGCAACTTACAGTTGGTCTGACACATTTGTACAAACAAATTGGTTGTGCACTGCGTCTCGTCGTAGGGCTGCCTACTTAGAACATGTTAGAATTTCGAAAGCAAAGCATAGCGTTTTGAGAATAAAGTTTTATGAATCAAAATTCAAAAAAAAAGTTGTGTGTGTAAGGCGTGTATTAATTAAAGATATTAACTGACAATATATAAAATGACTTTTATTGATTTTTAATGATTAAACTTACCTAAAAAAAAGAAAGTCGTGTAATAAAAAATAAAAATCATAACTAAAATATATATATTTTTTTTTAATATTTTGCTTTTAAAAATGTACCGCTTGTAGCCACCTGTTAATCATTTCCAGAAAAGAAAACAATGCTACCATTTGCCCATGACCAGAGTCGAAACACAAAAACTCCTACCATTTTTAAACCTCATTATTTTAAATAACGGTAACTACCTGTCAATTACAATTAACCTTTGAATTATTTTATTCCGTTAAATGTGTGTCAACCCTACGCATGTCCCTGTCTAGGCGACGTTTAAAAATTTAAATATCGACAGCGACCCTCCTAAATTAAACAGGCGCGCATCTGAAAAATGTTTCCACAGTTTCGTACTTAAAAAGGGATACTTTTCATTTTTATCCAATCCGCTTGAGACGTTTTGGCCCTGAAACACGTGGATGGCGTTAAGTAACATGTAGCTATCAAGTATTCCACGCGGTATAAAAATATTACTGATCGGAGTTACGAATGTCTAAAAAATCTGCTAATTAAATTATCTCACTTTTTTCTTTCATTTCAGTATATGTATTTCTTTATGATTATAAAGCATTATTCAATACAAGAGAAAAATATAACGACATGCCTTATTTTTATAAGATGTTAATTTTATTTCTCTAATATTTTTCCACTTAAAGAAGGTATGAAGGCATGTTTAAACCTAACATAACTCTTATCTTTATCGAAATCCTTAGTGAATTTTCACAATTTCTAAGGAATACAATATTTTCAATTTTCAAATTTAGCTTCACCATATCTTTAAAGTTTATAACCATTCATCACATCATAACACTGTTATGGCTGTCGTTTATTCAATTAATTATTAATTTACAGGTTGGCATAAAGCGGTCCCCGAACCCCTAAATGACGCGAAGCGGATGCGGTGTAAGTTAACTCGTACTATTTAACCATCCGTTCATGCAGTCCAAATGAAACACCCTTCGGCATAAAGCGAGACAAGGATAGCACAACATCGCAGTTATAACAACTACCGTGCAAGAAAGGGTGACAAGATACTCAACAGGGCATAACTCATAAATAAAATACAATATGGTGAGCAAAACATTGAATTATGCCGGTATTATGTCACATTTGGCCTTTGTGAATTAGTCACGGCGCATCGCGAGGGGAAGATTGAGGATCGGGCACAGTTGTTAACATACTGGACTGGTATGATTTTATTGCTTTGATGTTCATAAATTGCTATTTAGCATATTAAGATTATTGGATTAATCTGTTCAACATCCCTTGGTAATTAGATGAAATTTTTGATTAAGGCTTCACTATAAATAATCCTTACAGGCGACGCTCGTGGAAGGATTGAGATTGAACAAGTTTTGAAAGCATTCATTATCTTTGAATAAATGGCAACATCGAGAATACTTCAATTTATAAACAAAAGCACAAGGCGCACCACAAAGGGGAAAACGCGGCGGCACGATTCAGCGAAATCATAGAAAAGCACATAAATTGATGCGCATTAACATTTCCTTTATCCTACGTGTCGGCGTATGATGGGGGCGCCACCGTCGGGAGCCGCCCAAGACAATAAATTTACATATTTCACCCCTCAAACAGACCTTTTTTGCCATTCCACAGAATTACGCACATATGGGAATATTCTGTTGAATATATCAGCCGTTTCGAGATATTTTCTCCGAATAAAATTATCTTCGTCGACACATTTGCAGATAGGGAAAAGCTGTCATACTTCGTTACTGTTCAGCCAATGAAGAATGATACGTATTGACAGTGCGTAAAGACTAGAATAGTCACTAGATATAACAACGAAAATAATCAATTTGTACCACCCATATTCATGTTATTATTATGAAATACTGAACCAAAAAGTTAACACTAAGTTAAAACTCATTACAAACGCCTTTTTTAAATTCCATATCACAAAAACATTTTCAATCGCCTTCAAACTTCACGCGACTATTTTAAAACAACGTATTTTAATTTTTTTTTACAAACAAAGCTTTTTTTACAACACATTTTTACTGTTTTCTTTACAACGCATTTTTATTGTTTTTTTTTTACAACGCATTTTTACGCATTTTTATTTTTACATTTTATTTCAACAAACTTTGTCACACATATAAAATTATTGAGTAAACAGGTACAGATACACATAAAACGTTTCTGCGGTAGAAGCGCTATGCAAAGGCTCAAATCAAAATCATTTTCACAGTCCAGTGAAGTTCTATAGGCCAGTATAAGTACAGTCGCAACCGTAACTTACTAACTATTATATCAAAAGCTGACAAGTATGTATGTAACTAGTAGGTAATACTATAATGATTATATCAAAATCAGTGGGAATCTCGTGAATGTTTTAATAATAGCAGTGATATCCTCGTGAATAAAACTCTGCCTATGAATCGAGAGTCCCGAGGTTCGAACCCAGTCACGCATTCTCTGATTTTTCAAGTTATGTTTGTATTAGAACTTGAGGAGAAACATATATATTTTTTTAGGTTCACAAGAGTGAATAAAGTCTTCTCCAAATTGCCAGCGCAGCGGGCAATGACCTAAATCCCCTTTGACCTGAGAGGAGAGCCATGCCCAACAGTGGGGCAGCAAGATAGTTGACAACTAATGTTTTTTTTATATATTAGTGTACAAATGGTCCATAACTAAAAGTTTAAGTTAAGTAACTACAAAATTCTTTAAATTTGTGATGTATCTACGATAAATTACTAAATGATTCCCAAGTAACGAATTAGGCAGAGCACAGAGAATGGGACGGTCGCAGGCAGATGAACGACACTAATACTCATTAGAATTACATGGCGAAACGAAGCGGCCGTCGCAGCGCTACCCACTGCCCACTCCATGGATTTACTTACCAACGCTTACCATAAAGGGAATAATTCAGTAGACAATTATAAATTAGGTACTTAGTTGTAAGAACGTATCTAGATTATGGTGACGTCGGTTATATACACAGAAAAGTATTCATTCGTTATTAAAGTCCCACTAGTGAGCATTATTAATTTGGTCTTCGTCATCCAAGAACATTTTTAATCAATCTGAAATAAAACCCAAATCCTGTTAAGAGTTGAACACTTATTTGTTGAAATTACGGTCAAAATTAAGTTATTGTTAAATATCGATATCTACTTATGATTTTAAGACACCTTATGTCAATTACTACCCATGATGTGTACTTTGGAGCATCTTATAGAATTGTTTTTCCAATATTACCTTACCTCCATATCATATAAAGCTATATTACTAATATCATGAAGAGCTGGAAATGCAGATGGTACAATGAGATCTACCACTTATTACCAAATATCAGGCTCAAACAAAAAAATATACTTACTACCTATTAAGAAAAATTTCAAAGCGATTCTCAAGTACGAAATCAGACAGTAGAAAGTGGAAGGACGGTAGACGAATGACACTAATACTCATTAGAATTACATGGCGGAACGAAGCGCCGGTCGCCACAGCGCACTGCCGACTGCCCACTCCATGGATTTACTGACCAGCGCTCCACGTACAAAGGACCCGTTTAGCAAAATACCAATAGAAAGCTTGACGTTGCATTTGTATTATCCGTGTATATTATGTCACAGGAAATATAAATATTTTTTTGAATTAGCAATTTTGATTATCCACCTTTGATAAAACGAATATTCACAGAAAGAAGATGTTTGTACTTAGATAATGACGAAGTAACACACGCATTGATAAAATTAAAAGTCAAAGTTATTGAACGATAAATTCTCCATCAAATTACAAAACATTAACAGGAAGTATCGGTTTCTTCTATTGTATCTACTTACTTCTTATCGTATCTAATTACTATCTAAGGCAGTCCATTCATTCTTCCCTAAATCCAAAATTTTTGTTCTCGTCACTTCTGGAGAGTTTAATTCTCACTCACGTGTTGCATGGCTAACATACTCTCCAAGATCATTTCTTGAATAAAATTTTATTGTTACAAATACTTACACAATAAAAACAAATGATTTGATTGTAAGTGTTTGTAAGATAAAATTAACAGTAAGTTAAAATCTTTAAGCAATTATTTATTACTTCATCCATAGCGCCTGACAGTTCGAAACAAATAGATGCAATAAGATTAACATACAAACGTTTACTTAAGGCGCTAATCGTGGCCTTTTCATTTGTTTTGTTTCATTAATGCGTATTCAATGATGCGTATTTAATTATCATTTTTGGTGAGGCATCCAGCAAGGCATTATTTTTGAAGCGACTATTTGACATATCTCCAAATTACTATTAAATTTAAACTACCTACTCCAAACTATGTATCTAGTCCAAGCGAAAATGTGTCCGTTCACCAAATCCACACAATCTCAACATAATATTTCGTTGTATTGTGTCTTCGAGCGGGTAGCGAGTGTTGGGAAATATAGCATTCTGTGCACGAATTCCACCACAATCGATAAGAGAGATGACCACTGGCCGCGAGGCGGGGCGCAGCGGGGGAGAGGAGTCCGATGGGGAGACTGTTATTTGATTAGTCTTACCGAGAATGAGCTCGCCTTTACTTAATGGGGTGAGGGCTTGTAACCGGACCACGTATAATTTCCACGTTCGCTAAATATAACAACAGGAAAGCTCCAAACTACATTACGATTAAATCGACCCGACTAAACAATAATACGATTCCGAGCAAAACACGAGTACACCAAAAAGGCGTTCTCTCATCATCGCTTAATAGACACGCATTTCGACATAAATGAGTTTCGCTTTAAATTAATTAGTAGCACATTTCCATTATAAGGACAAATGTAAAAGCGACCGCTTAATAGCGCGGTGGAAAACTCGCTAGTTTTAGCTCGCGAGAATAGGGCCGGAGAGAAATTGCGGATAGACATAATCAGTCTTCTGGCTTTGAGGCCGCCGGAGCCCCCTAATGTGCCGCACGCTCTTCACCTGATGAATACACACGCATTACCTCCCGTTGATAGAATTCAATATCAACGTTTCATTTAAACGTAATTGAAATTTTAACGTTCGCGCCGAACCATTCGTCTTATCCGCATAATAAATATCTGCTTAAAGATCGTTTTCGTACTCGCGTTATGTTTAAACGGCACTATTGTGTTTCTACAAACCTTTGATGTATAACTTTTACAAGAAGCTATTGGTTTTTAAATATCATATTTCCCAACTACGTCCCAAAGAGGACAAAAAGGGACAAAAGCGTTAAATGAAATAAATTATTATAAACTAGCTTTTGCCCTCGGCTTCGCATGCATTAAATTACATATAAACCTTCCTCTTGAATCACTCTGTCTATTAAAAATAACCGCAATAATGTCCGCTGCGTAGTTTTAAAGATCTAAACATACCTACATAGGGACAGACGACGAAAAGCGACTTTGTTTTATACTATGTAGTGATGATAATAAAAAATAAGTTTACCATTTCTAATAGCACTGTTTGTAATATTCTTCGTTTTCTCTTTTTTTGTTGACTATTGTTGTCAAAATTAGAGGTTTGTGATTTTATAAAATTTAACAAGACATATGTTTGAAAAAATATCAAGGGCATATTACCACAACACTCTATTTCAAGAAGGTAAGAAAGACTTAAAAATCCTAACATAATTTAAAATGTGCACCAAATTAAACCATTATAGTTTGTAACAAACCTTAATGCTTCTTAAGGCTATAGTGGAAGAAAGTTTCGGCAAACAGCGGGTTAGTCTGCGAGGACGGTCCGTAATGACCCTGTCCCGATCTTACAAAAGGCAATTACAATAAACTTCCATTCGCACATGCTCGTTAACTGGGCGATATATATTGGAGCCCTCAGTCAAGCCGTCGTTCGCAATCGTTTCATCTTGCCGCTTCAGTACTTAATATCTGTGCTAAATTTTGGTGGCTCCCTAAGATGAAGTAATCTCTACGTTAGTTCTCTATATTATCCGGGAAGTATACATTTAACCGCATTAAGTAAGTCCTTTTATTAAATCATTCAAACATTAATATCATTATAATCAAGTATGTTAATAATATCAACAAAGACTTTATTTTACAGCGCTGGTTTATTCCTATTATTATTTGCAATTTAAGCCGAGTTTAATTACGTTGAATTAAGGTAGTATAGATAATTTTATTTTCTTTGTACAAGTATATTAAATTTTAGTGTCATAACTATAGGATTGTAACACCAAAGAAAAATTGTACACATTACACATTTTAAAATAAACGGGCCGAGCTCAACATAGGTGGAATAGAAATGTGACGCCCCCTCATACACCTTAACTGCCGAGCGCACACTTTACGAGCTGGGGATTAACCCATGTAACGAGATTCATTAATTCTTGTCGTTAAAATTTGTCGTTCTCGATTAATAAGGAAGTCCCGGTCGCTAGAACGTTATTATCACTCGACCGCAGCCGGGTGTCGCAGCCAGCCTCGCCGCCGCGAAACTTCCCACTCCGCCCGCTTTATTTACACTATCGAGTAAATTAAACTCGCGCCCGAGTGTCGGAGAAAACTTTAACAGAACTTTGTGTGTAATAAGTGGTGCAACAACACGAGGAGAAGAGCAAACGTCGGACGCGGTCTCCGCTCCGCACTTCGCTCCCACTTAACTCTTTGGGACATATTTATTCGACCCTCCGGCGACCGCTGAGCTCGCCCGCCCCGAGCCTCTTCAAAATTAACCTAACGAATCAAAGGAGCTATTAAATGTTTCCGAACGACCCCAACATGCGATCCAGCGTCTACGATGTCTGGCAATCACGATAGATTGACCGTTGTATAAATTTTTGATCATTTCCGGAAGAAATGAAACAAAGAAAGCTCCACGAATGGTAAGTACCTAATGTCCATCTCCTGTATCTGTATGTTCGTAATTTTTAATGTGGAGTCAATCAGGGAGCTATACCGTATATCTCCGTCGAGCGGAGGCCGTAACGATAATGAATCGACGGTGTAAGTGCGCCGGACCGCACTCAGGAATTATTAACAGCTGTGTCCTTGTAATAACATCCTCCTCTTGCAGCACACAGAAATAATTTACACTTAGTATTATCAAAGTACATTTAAGGCTTAAAGCACTTCTCATGTCCAAGCCGTAGCCATTAGATAACGCATAGAATATTCATAGAGATGGTCAGCGTCTTAATTCCTCTTCAATTACATCTTACTTATTCATAAAGAACACCTTCGGTGTCCACAAGAACCGCATTTCCTTGTACTTAAAAGACCCTTCCTCAGAGGGGCAGTGGACTTGTCTATTTGTTTCTCTTACCTGTAACCCTCGCACAATTGTCCACTAAGTGTTGATTGCTTGTAAACATTGTCTTCAATTTAAATGTTTGCTTAGTCTAAATGTATGTTTAATAAGCAGATTTAGAAGGTTTAAAGGACGCTCTGACCGTCCTGTCTGTATTTTGTATGTAGATTTTTTAAGGATTTTAGTAAAGGATGTAAAACTTGCGTCATAAGTTTATTGTGCTATAGAAGTTGTATGCGTGGTGGGAATTGATAAGGCGCGCTCGAACCTTTTCGTCTATTGCTTGAAATTTATTGCTGTTTTGGGTTTTTATTGTTCCGTTTTACGGCCTCCTCGTGTATAAATCGTATAGATAGAAGATGAATTCAGCGACCGCTATCGACACACCCCATATGTTTCTTGTATTGCCCTAATATACCTTGCAGGTATATAAATATTTAACCAAGTAAAACGCGTGTGTATTTCTTTGCCTCAGATTTGTATGTAATAATGTAATGTTGTTTTCAGATTCAATTTTATCTATCAGTAAAGATGATTTAAAAGGTGGTGATGGTAGTGGTGGTAGGGGTGGGGGTGGTTGCCTTTATAGTATTTCTACCCAATAACAAAAGTATTAAACTTTTTTCCAGATCGAACCGCATTGTTTTTGAAAATCTTACCCATTACTGCGTTCTTTTCAATTGCATCTTTTCTTTTTAATGGCGAGGATGGATTTTTTCACACAATTATAATTTTAAGGATGTGGTAAGGGAAAAATACGTATAGAAAAGTTTCCAATGGGTCCTCAGGGGTTACAAAAGCATCTGAGATCGACCTCAAGTAGGATTTCAATCTTATATGGAGTTGATTTCAGATATCCACGGCCCACTAGCTCGTTTGCAACGTACTTATATATGAATAATAAAAAGGAATGGGAAGGGCATAATTCATACGCACGAATGGATGTACATAATGCTACAACTATACAACAAAATAGTACCTATGCTACTTATTTATATTAGAATAAGCTACAGATAAAAAAGGTCCTATTTATTCTCCGTGTGTGTGTTTATTTAAAGGTATGAATTTAACAGTGAAATTTATTAACTTGGAATGTCCCTTGTAGAGGTCCATCACAGCGACCCCGTGTCTACGATATATCACGCGAAATTATACTCGTGGCAGCTCCGGGTGCGGGCGACAGGGACGGGCAGCGCTGACCCTCGGCCCATAATGTACGGTCCGGTTAGGTACACGACTTACGGAAAATGGTACCTACGTAACCTCCGGACCCCGCGCCCGCTCCCCGTGCATGAAATGCTTATTATACGCGGCACGTACGCCGCCACCCCGCGTTTTCCGACGACCACCTTCGTCTCACTCGCTCCCACCACTCCACTGGCCCGACCGACAAAGACACCCTACCGATATTATAGCAAATCGAGGATTGTTATGTCCGGTCCGGCAGAGGTCGGCGTAATATATGACCACGGTATTCCGGGCACATATATTAACAGAGAACTCGCCTCATACGAAAAGATCTTGCACGATGGAAACAAATGGCAAGGAAAATTTTGTCGGTGAAATTCATTGAGATGGAAGAAGCAAAAACGGGACGAAAAATTACTACGATTTTTCAGTGTGATCTGACTACGCTATTGCGTATAGTGAAACAAAAGCTGTCGTAAAATAAAACGATCCCAATGCTCGCAAACTTGCCAAATATAAATATTAAAACTTACCAAATACCAAATATAAAAACTTTTTCAACAATGTCAAAAATATATATAAAAAGTACATCGTGTACCTATTTCATAACTGCAGGACTGAATCGAACTTTACTTTAGGTTTATAAGTAAGATAAAATAAACCACTTTTAATAATTTAAAGCCACAATGTTACCAAAATCTATAAAACGTCGGTAAACAAATTGCACCCCGGACAAACACTAAACTATCTTTAAATCCCCATCTCCCTCTATATATAACACCTTCATCAGCGGTCAAGAGAATCCATCACCCACGCAAGACAGTATACAAATGAAGAATGATCACTTCGGTGCAGCGGTGGCGGAGATACTCGCAATATCCGATGCAGCGTATGACATGCCTCGCTAAGTGACTGATGGGGCAGGTCGCACGAGGTGGTATATTACTAAAAAGCTTAGATGGAAATTTATACAGGTATACGTAAAATGAGAATGCAAGGAGATTTAGTTTTATTTAAAATTAAAACTCATGAATTGAATATATTTATCACTAACTTTTACATTGCAGGAAGACTAGACATGAGGGCTTCTGTTCCCCTGAGTTTTCATTATAAAAAAAATTGAGATATGAAAAAACCAACAAGCAATTGCCTGTGTGGTCGTCTATGACCTAAGCTCCACAGAGTAGTGAGTTTTGGGCCATAATTGTACCCATTAGTTGGACTAGAACGGGTTAAGAGGCATAAATATTAATGCTAAGTCTATACACGTACGAAGACATAAAAGCGCAGAAAATCCTACTTATAAATACAATCACGCCCCCGCGATAAATGTCTAGGGGCGCAGTCGCCCACACTGCCTAAACGAATTTAAATAAAATCGGGTATTAAAATCTCCAGGCGATCTTGCAAAAATATACCTATGTCAGGAGAGATTTGAACGAAATAAAAATTCCTCAGGCTCGTCGCATTATCGAGGGGTGGGGCTCCTGTTTTCTTTTATAGCTGTCGTAAGGTATAATCTTCAAGAAAAATGCGATATTTAAATGAAGCGAATTCCTCGATAGGGATTTGCTTGATACCCGAAATTTTTCAGTTGCAATTCCGTTTATTAATTCAGCGACGCCTCGTGTAATCGTGTCGGGGCGTCGTAGAAACATCTGTCGTGATAAATCGGGAATTCGTTAACGGTTAAAAGAGGTTAACGTTTCGAACGATTAGTTAATAATCCGCAATAATGGCGATAATATGTAAATGTAAGTACAATTGGGAGATGTGGGTTGAGATTTTTGTTTAAACATATCGGTATCGGTGCGTTAGGTTGCATGGTGTTCAGAATAAACATTAGGGCACTAATGAGGGTTGTGAGTCGGGAGGCGCGTGCGCCGGCGCTCCGCTGCGCCAACAAGGATCAGCGCCACGCGCCCGTCACGCGCAACACGTCTCTAATTGCCCTTCCATAGGGATTGTGACAATATTGGACAATCCAGTGAAAATAACACCCAGCTTTTGGGTGTAATGTTTGAGCCCTACATAATCTCTTATTTTAATAGATAAGTGGAGGCGTAGTCGCGTGATTTGTTGTGGATTTATATGAATCATATCATTCATGTTATTACTATCATTATTGTTATAAATTCGCATTACGGTTTACTAAATACATGTTTGTTTAAAATAAATTTGTATTACTTCAACGGTTTCGTAATCAAAGCTTGTCATTTAGGCACAGATTCGGTGAAATTAAAGGAAAATAAAAGACGGGCGCGACGCAAACGGCTATCAAGAGAAATAAAAAGAGCAAAGCAAATGAGAGGAACTCATTTGGGCGACCGCTGAATTGTATTCGAGAGGATAATAAAAAGGGAAGTCATCAGTGACACGCACAATAAGCATCAACCTCAAGAATATCATAGATAACGGCGAGCGCCTCCGCCGGGACCTCATTAGGAGACCGTAGGGAAATTAAAAAGAAAGCAAGATCTTGGACTCAATTGCGGCCCGAGAAAAACGACGGCCTTCCTCTCATAACATTACATACAGCTTCGGTCGATTTTCCGGACAATTATTATTTTGTGACGCGTAAAGCAAACCAGGAAATGTAGTTAATGGCAGACGGATGGAAAGAAGACTCTCTTTTGACGAGTGAACTAAATTCCTAATTTTGATAATATTTAATCAACGAATCATAGACGTGCCGTCGTTTTATTACCAATAGTTCAAAGGAATAGTCATGTAAATTCCACATAAAATTAAACATGAATAATGTAACCCAGAATTTATAAGACGTAATTATTATTTTTGTATTCCGTTATATTACGTCACGTATGAGTTAAAATAATGATTTTTACATGTCGAAACATTTTTATTCCAAACCTAATTAAATAAGAAGTATCCAAACTAGTAGAATACAGAGGAAACAATTAATTGCCCTATCGGAGAACAAATTTCAAGTCTTTGAACTTACTCGATTTGCTAGAAAGAAGCTATAGAAATCTTGCATTTATGCAAAACAAAGGCAATCAAGGCCCGGACGAACAGAAGAAATGAGCTTCATTAAGCGACGGAATGAAAACTTTAATAATGTAAGATGCAAAAAAGTCGCCTAAAAATACTTAAGAAAATCTGACAACATAAAGGCTGTTGTAACCGGGGACTCGTCGTAAAATCATTAAGATGCTAATAAAAACTTCCTTTTGTCGCACAGAGACGAACTTCGGGGACGACGAAAAAAATATTCAAATAAAAACTCAATCGAGAGAGTGGAATAGGAAACGGTGCCCATGATTATTCTTCAAAACATAATGAAGAGAATTAATGTAAATATTCTTTTTGCTCAGAACTTTCCGCCCTCCGGAAAGTTTTATTTCAGGGCGCGTCGTTTAACAACCGACCCTACTTATTGACATTCAATTCGGGGGAAATTGATTTATGAAGATTGTTGCCTTAATTGGGGAAAGATTTTTTGCGATGGATATAAATAGTCTTCGGAGTACGTCAAGCGTAACATCTATTATTAAGGTCTATTGCAAATCGTTGGACATCATTTTATTACCATAAAAATAACGGTAAAAGATGTAAAGATTCAACCCACATGCTACATATTTAAAGATACTCTCAAAGATTAAAAGTTTGTAGATAAACTTTGTTTGAGACCGTAACGTTTGAGAAATACCGTAATACAAAAATCTTTTCTTAGAGGAATTCTAAACTGACTATAGATAATGTTAACAAAAATTCTAACATATGCATAATTTGAACGGAAAAAATACATAATTTTTTAAATGACTTTTTAATGTCAGGTCATTTTAAGAATCATTGACCTCATTTCCACCCTGCTGTTGAAGCAGTTTGATGCCGGGGTACAACAATAGGTTGCAGTTACATTATTTATTGAGCAGCTCGTGATGCACCTTGCACGTCATACTCACTGCACCCGACAACCGAAACACATGTCCCTTATTTTAACTAAAACTGTTTAAAAATTCAAAACTGTATACGTTTAGTTTTATTTTGATTCCTGCTATGGGCATTTTTTGACTGGTTATGTGTGTTTCAATCATTTATTTATTTATCATTTTATATTTTATTATTATTCATCAATATTGACAATACGTTAAAATACTCTGTAGAAATATTTGAATTCTGGTATTATTTTGACTGAAGGAATAAAATTTGTTTATCTTAATAAAACTTACGATTTTATTAAATACACAACTGGAACAGTGACTTACAATCTTTGTATCACCTTTTATACTTTTATTTTAATTCGATACTAATTAAGAGTTTAACACGAATAATATAAGGGTTGTCTTTATGAGACACACAGTATTTTTAAGGATTTAAAATTAAATGTCCGTAAATAATTGAAATCTCTCCTGAAGAATTATCGTAAGGGTCCATATAGGGTTCAATACCTTTTTACGGACGATAAAAATAATAAGTCGAGGCTCTTATTTACTTTATCTGAGTTTTTATACGTTTAACGAATTCTTTGCCCAAACAATTAAATGCACAAAGCATGAATAAAGCAAATTAATTATCCTATCTATATTTAATTGAAGTTCGCCGGAATTAACGTCCTCCACACAGCAAATAGACATTAGGCCAAATTATACACATTAAGAGGTCCCGAATCGACTCCTAATATGCAATCACATACTTTATAGAAAATTTATCGTACCTATTACAAGATTCGCATTAAACTACCCAGAAAATCTTTAACCTAAGCTTTAAGCTTATAAAAGCTCGGCGCTAATGGCCGGATACCGGAAATTGCGCTCTCATATATCTCCCGACAGATTTATGAAAGTACCCACACATGAGCCGGTGTCTCCGCGCCCTACGGGCTTTGTGTGCTTCGCTACTCACGAATGAGAACACACAACGAACTAAACTCGCTTCGAGACTTATTATTTTTAAGGGTTATTGATTTCGAGGGGTAGTATAGTTATTTACAATTTGACAAAATTTATATATATCTCCTTATATTATACAACACTAATGCTTTGAATGGATTTTTTTATAAGATAACATAATGATGTCGACGTGTAGATATCCTACGAGATACGTAGCGTGTCCTTATGTCTATTGGATTATTTAAAATCACGAATTTTTGTTATATTATCAGTAAAATATAGAAATTATTTTAACATTTGGCACTATTCGCGTGTTTCTTTATGTAGGTAAATGTTTGTTATTTAAAAAAGTCAATAATTTAAAATCGAAAAAGGTCAATCTCCAAAGTACTACTATGCATTAAAACATACATTACTTATACATTACTCAAAGCACCCTTACTGATAAAGTACTGACCATGTGCAAATGCAATTCCATTTCGCAGTTCTAATCCCTTTCTAAACACACATTTAGATGCGATCTTTATCCGCATGTTAATGCTACGCGCGTAGCAAAGGGCTACACCGTAGCCGCGTAGCAGATAATCCGTGGCCAAACGCGCACTCTCACGGTTCCTCCCGTAGCCGCTGATATGACTGATGGTCTTTCCCTGTCATGTTTAATGCATCTGTCAGCTCTGCATGCATATTCCTAACGATATGGATTTATAAATTACTAGTATTAACCCGCGGCTTCGCTCGCGCTAATTCACACAATGAGGCCGTAGGTATAACAGTAGGTACATTGTAGGTATAAAAGTTACTTTTCTATCCCGCGGGAGTA
>DWPV01003600.1:0-14930 GCA_018251915.1 Urbanus proteus proteus | reverse complement strand
CATTAGAGTGGGCTTATATAAAATGGACAAGGGACCCGGCTGTATATTACGCGTTCCAGCCCGAAATATTGCTTAGCTTAATAATGTAGAGAAGATATTTATTATACCTTAAACATTGTCGACTTCTACTCGTAATTAACAAAGAAACATTGAAGCGTGCTAGTCTGGTACTAATATATATTTCGAACGATCCCTACAACATTATTGGTTATATCAGGATTACTTATGCCATGGAACAGATAAGTACATAAAAACTTAAAAGTAAAGTTCTGCCATGCGACATAGAAACCTAACAGTTGTTATAAATGTCGGTCATTTATACGACGCAGACGCGGTTATTATTTGTTTGTATTATGTTATTAATTCCTTTTTTATGAACTATTTTGAAGAGTACGTACATTAATTTGTCTATCTTGGATATTAAAATAAAACAATAGACGATATTACACTAATTTGTATTAGAGTATAACGGAGAATGCTAGACGTCTTTATAAAACACAAGGAAAAACGCATACCACTCTGTATTTTTGGTTGAAAACCAGTATGTCTGTCAACCTAGAATTTTAATATTATTACCCTTGTTATATAATTATGATATAAAGGTGAGAAATGACGACTAATGATATACATAATTATAATCATATAGAAAGATACGTCACGCATTTTCCGAGAAAACATATGGAGTGCCTATTGAATAAGCAATGAGAAAAATAAAAAAAAAAGCAGTTTCATGATAACACCCACATCGATACAAATATTTATAGTTTCAGAGACAATTTACTGAATCAATTTAAATTGTTTTCATAGATAACGCACTAAAGTGCTATAAAAATATCTTGTTTAAAACTTTTAGTTTATTGATTTTTCAACGTCACGCGTCATACATACATACATGAATAGATGTTGATACTTAGTTCATTACGCACTTATGTTTTGAATAAAGATATTAATTGTTAAAAAATAAATATAATTAATAATAATCATTATTATAATTTACCCACTAAACAGGTACACCCGAAGTATTGTCATAAATGTTGCAAAATTCGGTCGCAAATTTCAAATTCCCGTAAACACAATGGCGTATTTATTACGCAGAACAAACAAAATGAGAGTGATAGTACTAATCTGTAGATTAACTAGTTTAACTCGGTGTATGCGGCTAACCTCACAGGCACATGTCCGCTGCAATATGTTGATCCTCTTATCTTAGCACACATTCTTTACACGTAACAGAAGCTGCTTGTGACATAACATAGGAAATATGCGTAGAATGCCTACAGATCTCATTAAAATTTCGCAGTTTTAAAAATTAATATTTTCCCTCAGAGTTTACCCTCCGTGTCATATCCGTACCACAGTTACATCAATTGAGAAAAATAATTTATTATTACAACTGACATAATTATAATAATAGCTGTGATTATTATATTTATACCTGACAATGAACATGACATTTACATGTTTCATTTCTCATAATGATATACATAGGTACCTGCTACATCGTTCTTCGTTATTGTTTGATTACACGTATATTAAACGTACGAATATCTACAACTTATTTTATCTATGCGTAATTTGAAAAAAAAACACACAAAAAATGTGCAAAGGAAAAAATATAATGCGTTGAATATATGTAATAAATAATTTCAATCTTTGCTTCGACAGAAACCAGTTTGTTACAACAACAGGTCTGTTGACTATCCTCAAGTAATCAGCAACTATGTATGTGCGAACATAAATATACGCAAGACAAAACCAGAAAAAAATATTTCGAAAATATAATTACCAAAGTTTTACGACGTAATAACCTCTGATTGACGTGGATAGTTTCAACTTACAAAAGTTTGGTGTACTTGCATATGCTGTTACATTGTACCAGTGGAATATGTACAAAATACATAAAGGATATGTTCTTGGTGACTAACATTATATTAGTTAGGTTCGCTACAAGCTAAACTCGGCCAAATAAATAAATAACGCTTCACACTAGGATTCCCTGTGTCGTGGGTGCCATGGACAACACACAAGACAAGGACACACACCCAGACCACGAACGGAAACTTAAACTCATCATTCAAATTTCCGCCTCGCTGGGAATCGAACCCAGGACCCTCGGATTAGCGCTCCGTGTGTTAACCATTGCGCCATCCGGGTCGTCAAAAAAACCGGGCCCGGGACCGGGCCAAGCTTCGATGTAGCTGAGAAAATTATAAAAAAAAAACACTTAAAAACGTACTCCATGCCTTACTTTAAGATTTTTGTCGATACCCACTTACAGAACCAGATTTTTTTTATATACAAAGATACCTATAAGTACATATTACGATTACTATGTGCTACAATTGCACGTACAATCCATTATTGAAACAGGTTTCGGTATTTATTCACAACATGCCATTAAAAGCAATACGTTGGTACAAGTTAAGTACTTACTATGTGCTAAGTAAAATACGTAACGAGTCGATTGCAAAAAAAATATTTTTAATGCTGCATTATATATTGGTTTTGCACTAATTATATGAAATATGCACGTTTTTATCGAAGATAATGTTGGTACTATGACGTCAACAAAATTAAAGACAAAATGTAGAGATTTTACAGTACGTCAAGGAAACAAGAATAGCTCTTTTGACATTCTGTTAATCAATAATTTATATATAGTAGTAAAATAATAAAAAAAGTTTTATGTAAAGAAAATGTTGTCAATTTTACGATACAGGAAACATTGGCAAAACAAGAAAAACTGCAACAATAAAAGAACCACGGTATTGGATTTATCAACGTAGCACAAATTTCAACGAATCGACTACCTACCTACTTCTTATTTGTCACATAAAAATATAACTTGTACTCAGAACAATACATGTTTATTGAAGTAAACGATTCGTGACAGCCGCACAAGGAAGGCTTCCACTCAATGCACCACGGCGCCATGCACTTGGACTGCATCTGGGGCCGTCTGGGCGCATGTCGCGTACATACCATCAATACCGACTATATGGATAATGCCTGGCTGGTCTTACGATTATTATAAGTAACACGATTGAAAAGGGGTTACTAAAAAAATATTAGATCACCAATAGTTTTTCTCATTTTTTTTGCGATACTATTACGAATGAAGTAAAAAAGCCTTAACGTTAAAAGCACGATATCGCACATATTTTACACTTTTACGCTTCGATAGACCAGAATATACACATCTAAACAGACTTCTACACGTCATTTGTATACGCTATTGCTCAAGTAAAGCCAAGTAATTCTTAGGAGATCCCAGCCAAAATGACATACCATATATAACTCAGTTTATGTTACTTTACAGACAAAATGTAAAATACCGAATCATGACAAGTGACTACGACACATACATATATCACCATCAAGAACGCCACTGACGGACGATTATTACGATTAACATCTCGCTAAACGAGACGATTAAGGCGCCGAACCCGTGAATCTAATTGAAACGCGCCGTGGATAAGTAAAGCGACATGCAAATTAATTAAAAGCGACAAAACACTTAACACGTATTAATGATCAACATGAGGATATAGTTTCGAATCAACTGGCAACACATTCAAAGTCATCTCGGACGATTTGTTAAAGAAACAAATGAAACTTGAAGGTCGGTGGACCGTCTGGAAGGTTCTTTTCGTAATTTTATTAGAAAAAGTAATAAAAGAGGAACCGCAAGCAGTAAAAGTAGGTATACTATCTAAGTCTGACAAGTGCAGAGCCAGGTTTTATTTTTGTTTACGTCTAAAATATAAATGAATATGTATGTATTTCTTTTGGGCTCTATGTCTGTACGAAAATGCATTTAAATTATCTTTATTAATCAACCTTCAAAATTAATACTAAAAAGTAGCCAAACTTTACACCGTTGGACTTACTTCTCTATATTTACTATAAATAATTTTATGAACAGTAATAACATACGTATATTTTTTGTAATCAATTATCGTCAATATTCCCGTTGCATGTACGTTTGTATAAAGACCTATATACCTATTCATATAAGCCCCGTGAAAAGTTACAGGCTCACTGAGGACAAAGTCGTCCATGAGAACATACCTATTATCATTAATATATTCAATCATAACAGTGGCCCTTATCCACCATGAGTGATCACCACCATCTATGGACATTAACAACACCACGGAAGTCGTGTTGTCGCAGTCCAGTCGTATGTTATGTAGGAGACTGAACAAATTAAACTTGACAGGCTTGATAGACAACAACTATTTATAAACAAGTAGCGATGACAATAAAAACTAGTACCGGCTTAGTAGTTGCAATTGAAACAATAAAATAATAAAAGTTTAATCATTTTAAACATAAACAATCATCCATTGTATCTCGTTCACTCCAGATGTGGGAAAACACATCCAGTTTCACTTGAGACTTTGCAACAAGATATTTTCAATTAACCCATGTAGTGGAACGTAAAAAAACGTGACGGTGGTCTTCCATGTCTGATACATAAGCTCGATTGCACATCGGATAAGGTTACTTGTACAATTAGTTCACATACAGATTATAACTAGCCAAGTGTACGAAACGAGTATATAAATATGAATATGAACAGCATCGCGCCTTACGCAGAAACAACACGAGTAATTAGTTGTCTACTGTTACACATAGCAATATGCTATATTTAACTAATATAACATCCTTCAAAAAACGGAGGAATTTCTCAATTTACCAGAATCTTGTCAAAGAAGAAAAGAACAAGTGATACCTATACTTGAAATAAAAAAATAAAAAAATGATTATGTATATGAAATAATTGGTGACCACATCCTTTAGAATAAAACACAGCAGCGCTATATTGTTATTATAGTTTAAGACAGAAACAATCGTGGCGGTAAGGAAGGCTGCCGCAGACATACGCCGGACACTACATCGAGTATTATATAGTTATCTTAAATAGACGTAAAATTAAATATAAAGTTAAGTATAGATTATTTAATAGTATTAAACTGAAATTCTAAAGACATACCTTGTAGAGCAACAATTTCTACAACTAAAAAACTTAGGATGCAGAATTCCGTGCGAGTTAAGCATCACTTATTAATATATTCCGGAATGAACATACCACAAGGTTACGAAAACCACACCGAAGTGGATTCAGTAGATACGACTCCATTATAATCAAAGACGTTAAACGAATGTAAATTTGATGCAAATTTTTAAGTACTCGAATATTATGTTTAGGTTCAATCGAAATACCTTTGTCCTAGATATCAGTTAAAAATATTTAAATAGTATCTTGCTTTGTGGAGCCTATAAAGTTATATTTTATCGTTGTTAACACAATAATCTGTTTTCACAGAATGGTTAGGCACATTTCTGTTAATCATAACATCCAAATAATCTACATAATCTATAAAGTGAAAAAATAATGAACTTTTATAAAGTCAATAACCCATTGAGATAAAATTTAGGATTGATAAAGTTAATAATGTAAATATTTCATTATTTACACAACAATACAACGATTAAGCCACACCGGGTCACGCAGTTGCATCGTTTATCAAATACACTATAAATAGCACAACCGATAAATAATTATTTTCATTATTATGTAATCGAGAATACGATTAGCTGATCGACAAGGTCCATAACACAATTAACCTTTATGGATTAAAATATGTAAACAACGGAATAAAACGTGAAAAATTAACACAAATGTCGGAATATTCCGTTGCAGTAAAGGTTAAAAACCGATTAGCGCTATTAGGAACAATAGATAATAAAAAGGGATATTATATTACGCATGCATTTTGGTACAACACTATAACATAGTTTTAGTGTACAGTACACTAAAGTCTGTGTACAGTTCACAGAGGCTGTGTTTGAGACCGACAACTGTTGGGAACTATCGCTTGAGCGGCAGTTGCGAAATCTATCGTTCGAGTGTTCGATTTGCTTGAGCGATTGAAGAGCGATGTTTGATTTTATTCGAAAAATTTAGGAGAAAATATAAGTATTTTGAAGAACGTGGACGTTGTAACAATGTTGTCACACGCGACGGAAGTTCAACGGTTTCTAAAAAGGATCGACATCGAGGCGAAGGTTAACAACGTTTGTGGGCGAATGGTATCTTAAATCATACTTATAGGTATTATACGGACATAAGTTTTATAGCTTAGAAACTTCTAACATAAATATTCTTTAATATTTTGTCATTTTTTATTACGAAAACATGAGAACTTAGCGCAGATATAAATCAAGCTTAGAAATGGTAGTTTAAAACAGTAAAACATTTTTTTTGTAATTTTCTCGGCAACAGTCATATTATTTATTTTCGGAGATAAGAGAATAAATAATAATCAATGAAGTAAATATATTTTAACAATGTTATAGAACGCGCGAATACATTAATTGAGTTAATCGATTTTCCGACATCATGCGAGTAGAATTATGTCTTTTTCACTTTGACCATCGCATTGTAATTTTGTTGAAATCTGACAAATTACCGACCATTTGAACAATATGATTGACTTCATTATGTTGCAATGATATGCGGTTTGCTCGTGTAGTTATTTCCAAAAAAATCTATTTCCGAAGTAATTTTAAAGGTTGTAACTGCCATGATAATTTTGTTATACGTACAACTAACAACACATATTTATACATATTTTATCCTAAATAGGTGTCTATTAAAAATATCTAATATGCTAATAAAGTTTAAATTGGTTATAGTCGACAGGTTATTTAAGCCTAGCCAAGGTGCATTGACCAAATTCTTTTACAGAATCAATTTGCATAATATACAGGGAATCGTAATACATTCCGTTACGCTCCAAAAAGCTGTCTTTCGTAAGTGAAATGTCGCATGAACACAGACACACATGTCACTTCATCGACTTGCCTTGCAATTCGAACTTGGATCGAGAGAGATAAATGTCTGATAACAACTTTTACTTCTGTCAATATTATGCGTAGTTTTGTAATATTTTTTTATAGTAGCTAAGTGGCACTTGAATCGATTTATTTAATATTTAATTCAGAACGTGTAATTGAACGCAATATATAGTGCAAATAAATCTATATGGCACTTAAATATTATCTCTGATTAATAGAAGAGTTCAATTGTAACCGATTTCTAATTCGTGTCGAAGAATATCGTTTTTCCCAAAAAAATCTGAAGGGTGCTCAAGCTTGCCTACTCACCGATCGATAGATCTTCGAATCGATCTAGAATCGATATCAATGATCGATTTTATCATCCGTTTAACTCAAACATAGACCGACAAACGATCAATTTGTGTGTGCGCACTCTTTAAAGTAGGAGAAAAATTAAAGGATATTAATATAATTATTCAAAGACATGGGAAATAAGAACATTACCGTTCATTGGTTACTATTTACGTATGTAAGACTCTACAAGCTTCACTGATATGAACTAATCTTCGTTAAATCTTCGAATACAAATAAGTCGTATTAAAATTAAAACCACAATTAATAATTACGCATGGAACTTACTCAATTAATGCCAATTCGATAGGGGCTGTATTGGAAATATTAATGGGTACTTTAATTAATAATCCATTAGCCACTCAGACGTAATTACCCAGCTAATCTACGAATTGGTGTCATTACCGTGTATAGTAGTAGGCTTATTTTCTTTAGGTTTTTTGTGAAGTATAAATTAATTTAATTATATTTGTATAACTGATTCTGTATCATCTAAAAGTCTACATACATACTAATAACCATACCGTGAAACAGCTGATCCGACTTTGGTGTAATTCTCATTTCTTTTATGACTGTACTGTTTAACACACCCTAGAAACAAGTTATTTAATAAGACTAGAAATAACAAATATTCTAACCAACAGCAGATGTAATGTTGTTATGAAAATCTTATTCATTTGTATACGAAGTACTGACTTATTGGCAATCAGGGAGCGTAAATGTCTGACAGGTGTCTAAATATAAATCTAGCAGCGATACTACGTTCAATGTAAACACGATTTGAATAATAGATAATAATGATTCTCATACATAATCGTCTTACCGTCTCGTTAATCCGTATTTATGCTTATTTAGATATGTAATACGCCATTCAATAATTATTCCCGTTATCAGTATTGACTTATTGATTGGCTAACGTCACGCTGACTTAAGAATAATGGGATCAAATAAAATTTATTGATTATGACAAATGTAGAGTAAAAAAAGTTTGTCTTTGAATTGTCTATCAATAGATTTTATAAAGTTAAATACATGGCGATTCGCAGTTTGGCGAAAGCATTGATGTGTTCTAGGGACTTGCTGCGTTTGATAATTTTGGTCGCAGTATTAAAAAGCGCATTTTATTGACTACATTAATGTAGTCAATAAAATGTGCTCTATCGCGTTTTTTGCTTTCAGTGGCTGAATCGAGCGTTCCAAAGTATCTGCGACTAAGCTTGTGCGGAGTTTTGACTACTCCATAAATACTCGCTAAAAGGGTCTATCATCGAAAATCGATGCTGAATATTTCTCACTATCGTCTCTGTTTCTAAGCAGTTATTTAAAAAAATAAGAGTAATGCGAATCCTGGTCGTTTTTACCCGCCGACTGGTCAAAAAATTACATAGCAATTGTTAGACTCCATAAAATTGAATCGTAGAGACATCTCTACCTAATAAATAATCGTTTATAATGAGTTGTGTTATACACGCTACAATATGCACATTAGTAAGCCTTAGGTGTTAATGAGTGAACATGTCTAATTTGTGATGCTAAGTAGACCGTATAAGGACCCGTATTAGGTATGGTAAAGAATGACGCACTTCGTCGTATGCAAAAATATTGGTTTAAGGGCATCAGAGATACACTTCTCATGTGGGCTATATGCACACATGATGTGCTTAAATTTAGTATTTTGGGGCTCACACAAATAAGCCATACATTGAACTGCTCTATATTAAGTAAGTTGGGTGTGTATGATAAATTTCGATGGTTTCCAAGTAAACTATGTGTATGTCTAAAAAGTCAAGTTTAAAGGAGCAGTTTAAAGATATTTTTAAACTATTAATAAATTGTTTTTATCTTTACATATAAGGCAAATAGAACTAAAAACATTGTTAAAGGTAAAAATATATTTTGAAAAAATTAAGATTGAAGGTATGTATGATGCATGTAAAGATATCTTTAAATTGCTCTCCTGTAAAATTGACTTTTCAGGCATACGATAGTTTACTTGGGAGCCATCGATTTATACAAATGTACAATCTACTGATGGTCGCGAGTCTTTTATGACCTCCTATTTAATCACGATAACCGGTACCGCCGTAGTGTCGGAAAACCCACAATTTGTGGTATGCCACTATAGTATTATCCAACCACTCTAACAACTAAAACTATAAAGTGATTACGCAACACATACTGAAATGAAGTCGGTATTCATTGATCACATACCATTGTGGTTCACAATATTACTCAGTAAACCCCACACATGGAACATGTCAGATTGGTAACAGTGCAAATATTTATACCGAGTCTAAGACTTCACAACTATTACATTGTCAGACGATCTGATGATCTTAACTTGGCCTTACGTTGGGACTGACGGATCTGTCTAGGATACCAGCCTTTTTGATATGAAATTAAAACGTATAGATAGATTTAAACCTTACCCGCCTAACAAGCGTAAGCCCATGGTGATCCATAGGATTTGCCTTGGATTAGGGTTGTGCTTTATAAAAACCGTTTACGATCGACTCTACCTACTGTATAAGCTACCTAATGATTGCCTAATAATGCTGTAGCGCATATAAGAATTATTGAAAAATTTTATTAATTTAAGAACTTTAAATACCCATCTACTATCTTTTATCACTGCATTATCATCAACTTCATTCGCTCAAAATTTCATATGTTTAACTGAAAACAAGGTATTGTGCAACCCAGCGAGTCAGTGGCGACCGCGGCCCACATTGCCCATTGTTCCGCGACATTGTCCATCATACAGTGTGCCTACGCAGGTTGGCGTATTATACCAGCATTGTCCAAGGATTTCACTAATTCTGCGTGACACAAAAGTGTACAACTACGACTATTATCGGATTAGATATACGTTTTGTTTTAGAATTTAAACAATGCTATGAATGTAGTAAATAATAAAGTATGATGTTTAATTTACGATGTTTTCTTCTTCAACATAAACAAAATACCTTGTGAAATTGCTCCAAGTGTGAAACGGCTGTAGCTCTATGTATTGACGTTGAAAAATATTTGTGTTGAACAAAAATACATATTATATGAATAGCTTTTTATTCTCTGTTTACAATATACGCCGTTCCTTAAATTTTAACCAATTTTAGTAATAAAAAATTAACAATAATGTATTCTCGTTCGCAACAAAAAGTTTTACTACCTACTATCTATAAATAATTTTCGCGTTAAAATTTAAAATGTCAAATATGCCTTTTGCATAATAATTAAAAGACAAACCTCCAATCTCTTAACGGCTCCTGCCGTTTTCCAAGGACCCGTTACGTATAGTCTACACAGCTACAGTGACATTTAATTTTTTTGAAAGTCAATACGAATCGATGAAGATTAATTAAGTTTAAATGTCTGGTATTCTGTGAGCCAGTGATTATACAATTGACTGTTTGTGAGAACGAATATATTTACATATATATATATTTTCTTCAATATTATATTATAAAGATAGGGGTCCAGATAACAATTTCTGTTGAGTCTTGGTTCATCTATTTACCTATTGCCTAAATACATAAACCAAAAATCTTACTACCCAGGTTTAGATGACGAATACCTCTATCTGTTACCTGTTACGGATGCTAGATAGGAATAAAGGCTTTACTTGAAGACACAGGATGTGTGGATGTAAAATTAAATTAGATTGCCTCAAAAAAAGGTACTTGTATCTGCCTTATCCGGATTAGAGCATTTATTTATTGATTACATTGAAGTGGTCAATAGTTCAAAGTCGCACGAAGTAGGTAGTATAGAAAAAATGCCATTTGGTGAAAGTTGTTTCAGTAAATATCACAGAGAAACGGTCAAAGCAATAAATATTCATCGATTTAACAAATTTATGAATATTACAATCCATACATATATGTCTATCCACCGGTATCTTTATTGCAATGTTGTAATATGTAATATATTTCGTACATTTTTGTCGAAACAAAAATGTAATCCCGTCGATTGTAAGATAAATTTAACGTATTTTTTATTATTCATTGAGTTTAATAGTAGAATTTACGGGTAAATCAGATAAGTTTAAGAACATACGCTTATAGAAATAAAAAATATAAATTAAATTATTATTTAAAACTTATATAATTTTAGTAAAATCGATCTACTTGTGAAGAGGACATGCATTAATATTTACATCCGTATGGTTTGCATTTGGCGTCTTAAATGAGAAATCAAATTTACAATTAATGTAGAGTTAACCTAAATTTTACATTACGATAAAATATTAAAAGTTTATTACGTAACTTCATAGCGTAATAATAAAAAACAATTAAATCGCACAATAAGCTATTCATCATCTAAAATGACGTGTAAAAAAATCTCTACCTACTTATACTTTTCAATTTATGCATTCCGAAGAAAAAAATATCTAAGTGGATTCGAGCGATATTCACATATAGATTGAGCTACAAGGGATATCATTCACACACTGATGCAATTTTCGGTTCAATCTAGGGGTAGTGCGTTCCACATTTCACTAGAGGTGCCTTCTATTTAGCTACACAGAGCTGACATACACGGTACAACATGGTTCACAATTGCCTTGATTAATGCGAGATCAACGACCTCACCATTGTTATGAAATGGTAATATAAGTTTTATCGTATAGAATTAACTACAATAAAAGCGAAGATAAAAACGCAAATCGATCATATTTGCATAAACCTTCAATGGAAACGGCAAAACAAATTACGTAGACGACATCATTTTCAAGCAATAAACGAACCAAGTTGTATCATCTTTACTCACAAAATTAACGAAACCTTTCTTCTAAACCGAATAGAGAATTTTAAACTGAAAATATTTTCGTAAAAGTAAAAAATGTAAACGCGTAAATTATGAACGGTTTCGTCAATTTTACGCACGCGTACGTAAACACGCAACGCGTACGTTTACGTGTTCGCGTGCGCGTGCCGCGGTGGGTACCTCCGGCTGCGGCTCCTCGCCCAGCGAGTCGCCGAGCGCCTCCGCCTGGCTCTTCATTATAGAATATATTTTCACGTACGGCGCCTTCAGCAGCTATGCGCAATCCCCACCAAACATTAGTCGTTACGATTGTTATTGTTTCAGTGTTGTGATGATACATGTCGTAGTATTGTGAATGATATTCATTGTCATGTCGTTTAATGATGTTTTTACTATCGTAGTATCGTTTAATGATATACATAGATTGCTAACTTGTCGTTGTAGTGTTATGAATGCGTCTGACATGAGTCGATTTTATTAAGACATATGGCTTGTTTAATAGAATTTATGGCTATTAGCTCAACGAGATAAGATAGTACTAATTATTCATTTGTACAAAGGGTCAACTTTTATTACAAATATTACAACACACATTAATTGTTAACTATTACAAATGTCCTACACATAATGCATATATTTATTAAATCATAATGCATGTATTAGAATATGAAATCTTTGCCTATTTAAAAACGGATAAGTAAATGACCTTAAACTTGACTAATATTATTTTACTTCTGAATACGCGATTGATTCATGTTTTATGATCGCAGTTTATAATAATAGTTGACTCTTAAATAATTCCAAAGTAGTTAAACTGTCCAAAGTGTTAAAATGATTTACAACATATTGACTGTATTATTTTACTGTCGTTGACAACATTGTCCTATTATATAAATAACTCGTATGTGTAATGTACGTAGGGTTACTACTGACTACGAATACTAACGTGTCATGTATCAACTTGGGAATGAACGTTAAATATAACATAATTATCGCCGATCCTTTGCAAGAGCAAAAGTCGTTACTTCTATTGAAACAATAAATATATTTAAATTGCTAATAGCTGGCCAGTCAGAATTCGCCTTTATATTTTTAATATATGGATTAAATGATATGATGTATTGCTGATATCGATATTTATCGATTAACAAAGAAGGCGCTAAACGCATTCAAGTTATCGTATCGATGAAAGTTGCTAATCCATTTATTATACGATCCGATAACGTTTACAGTTCGATAATTCATTTTTAATTGCACCGTTAAAGGTGAAGGAAATATGTTAATTGTCAATATCCATATAAAATGTCTTTACGCAATCGTAAGTCAAAATTGCTTATTCAATATTGCATGTCCTATTGAAATAATCAATTAGCGAGGTGCGCAAAGTTTTAAATAAACCATACATTATTCTTAGAACAACACTGATAAGGAGTGTATATAATTATTTTGTTGACATCTGTCATGTTAATGCGTCTGCGCATACGTAGTGTGTTACGTACCGGTCTGTGAATGGAAATTCGGAATATTTCACGCGGTGCGGCCGTATAATATACGAGTATACGAAGTTTACGTATAGATTATGTTAAATGTGTACTGTAATTGTGGGAGGTGATTACGCATTGTTAAAATTGACTCGGTAACAAATAGACTTCGGTTCTAGTGCTCAATTTACGGAAACAAGAAAAGTCTTAAGAAAACACATCTAAGAACATTTGGTTGCATAGCAACCAATACAACATATTTATTTAATACTAAATAGCAGCTAAATTCTATTCTTTTGAACATTCGTTCTCTGCTAGCGCAAATGACATTGACATTTACTTTCATTTTTTTTTACCATAGATCCGAAGTCCATTAGCTAATAGTCAACGATTGTTGGATAGAGATGTGTCTTAAAGCTGTTAAACACAAGTGTTCAAGACAATAAGTTATTAGTTGAATATTTTTATATTTAGTAAGCAATTATAACAATATTATGCAGACTTACCTCCCACGACTCGCGCGTAATATCAGATACATCGCCAGTAGAGCCGGTGCGTTCCTACAACAAAATCACTTCATAAATATGAGCGGAACTCAAAAATAACTACTACTAATTAACTTGAGAGAATAATCTCTTATTATAATATAACGTAATTTTAACGACGAACTGTTATCTTGAGTGATTGCTGCGAGATGAGAGATAATAATATATTTATGATATATAGGGCATTCGGTGCAGAGCGCGGCGTACGCGCAGGTGTTGTGAAACTTTTTAATATATGGACGTGCTGATTGATTGTGAACGCGGCTTCAAGGTTCGCACTATAATCTGACGTTTAGATGCCAAAACATTTTAGACTATACTAAAAGTATTACTCTATACGAAAATAATCTTTATAATAATAATAGAGGAAGCCAACAAGCAAACGAGTCTATCTGATGGCAAGCGGCCACTACCATCCATGGATATTTGTAATCAACTACATATATTATTAGATTTAGCCCTCGCTATATCCTCATACTGTTGGATGTTACATAAATATACTATTTCTAAGGCAGCCTTGGATAACAATGTCTCCATTACCAAACCCTCCAAACCGGAACACAGCAACGCTTAACACTAACGTTCTAGCAAAGGGAGATTCCCGCCAGGCCGGACGATAATGCTTGCGGAGCGGCCTTACTACGACAGCTTCAGTTCGGAGCTTGTAAATTAATATGCATAAGGTGCTGAGACCACTTCGATAGCGTGATTCAAGATTCAAATACTAGTGGCGCCATCTTTTGACGTGTTGAGGGAAATTGCCACACAGTTATTAGGCAGAAACAAGTGTGGCGCTAGTCGGGCACTCAGTGCGTCAGGAACTTGACTAAACAAAACTTGACCTGTCCCCCTTAAGGCTACTAGTACACGACGCCGGAACCGGACCGGAGCCGGACCGCAAGTTTATGTATACGAATGAAAATCTTTCATGAGCCGT
>DWPV01003599.1:0-14930 GCA_018251915.1 Urbanus proteus proteus | reverse complement strand
GGGGGGGGGGGGGGGGGGGGGGGGGGGGGGGGGGGGGGGGGGGGGGGGGGGGGGGGGGGGGGGGGGGGGGGGGGCGGCGGGCGCGGCCCTTTGTGGCGGTGCAGCCGATCGATAGCGGCTCGCATCCTGTCTGTCCGGGATACACCCGTGTGCTCGCACCACACACACGGCACACGACACTCGCAGGCCATCCAGGCCTCCCAGCCGCTGCCACGCGCCGGGAGTCAAGTGCATGTTCGCTATGTTAGCCCGACGCGCCTGGGAAACTTTCTCCTTTAACATGATAGCTTTATCCCTCGCTTGTGTACAGGCTCAAAGTCGACAATGATTTATTTTGTTAAACTTCGACGTAGGGTAGGAACTGATACCTATTAATATGAATGACACTGGAAGCGAGTTCTAATTTATTACACTACATTAACATGTTTACAGTCTAGGACAATTTATTATTTGTTACCAATTAACCAATAGAATGGTAATGGAGATGGTTGATTTAAAGGTCACATTAACAAAATTTTAAACACGAGCAATTAGCTCACAATATTGCATAGCAAGATCTACCCAATCAGAGATACTCAACTAACGTATTTTCATGTTTAAAAACATGCAACCAATTTAATAAGAAGAATTCAAAAATATTTCAATAAAACGCTTCAAGAGCTGAAATGTATACAGTATCAAGTGCAACTGCGGTTACGACGTCCTCATGGCCTGCGGTTTACATTTTATTTATATTCCGTACTTCCTATTAGGTACGACCGTCAGTATAGTCATAGTAAAATTATACTGAGCTATAGTGCTCCTTATCAGATGCCTTACATTGTTTATTTAGAACAGCAGATTTTGGGAAAGCCAATTGTTTACTTTATTTTCGCATTTTTTATAGTTATAAGTTACAGAAAAAGTTTTATTATATTTAAAGAAACTAACTCTCTGTTTCCTTCAATATTGCTTACTGCTTTTAGATTAAATGATCTTGCCAAATATTGAAACATTATTTTACTAAACGTTTACGTCTATTATTTAAGTGTACGATATTGTCAGTAAAATTAATTCATCATTTAATCAATGATTTTCGTATGAAATCAATCTGTTACTCTCATTATTAACATGCACTACACTACTAATGTTCCTGTTCGTTCGCCTCATTGACCGTTTGTTTATTTATCTTCATGGCCAATCCTATCTTCACAGGTTCATATTTCAGTAAACATTTTATGTTCAGTAAAACGAACTTCTCATCTTACTATCGTTGATCCTTATTACCCGCCGCCCTCCCCGTCTGCCCGGGAGCCTCCCCAGAGTCTCGTATCGCCCCAACACGACATTATCGTCCACTTTGGAAACCACTCCGAACCCCTTTTCAAATTAAAACATAATCCTCTGCACCACAAGTTTGTCTAGGAACATGTACTAATTAATCCCCGCTTTTAAATCAAATATCTTCAATAATATGGGGCCAAAGAAACTAGATTGTGAAAATGTTCCATATTTTTTCCCATAAAATCATATCTTCTTGCCATAGGATATTGATAAAGGAAAAATGTCATTCAATCATACTACTATAATACAATAATCAGTTCAATGCGTCTTATATCAAGATGAAATCAAGAAATAAATTACAATAGTGGATTCATGACAATAACATCTTCATGGTACACACTACCATGGGGCCTGATCTCAATTGACTAATGATATGACATATTACAAGGCTAAAGACAACCAACTCAAGGCTCTAATTTTGACTGAAGGGCTAATCTTAAAACGTAAATTAGTAGAATGTTTTGTTTAATCAGTTGTTGTTGTTGTTTAATCAGTTTACCTAAATTAACAAGATATTATTTACAATGGTAGACGGTAACGCTCCAGCTGAAGTTAGTGCTCTCAGCGAGTGCGCTACGCGCCCTTATCCTTGACATCCTCTTCAACTGCTTTTAATGTCGTCATTGCAGCTCTGTAGTTTTTCTACTCAAAACTGAACAAACAAATGTAATTTATCCTTTGTGGTTAATTTAAGTATTGTGCCGTCGAAAGCACACAATTTATAAGGCAATTTAATTCAAAGTGCCTGACGCCGCTTACTCTAGTTATTGTAATAATTCCTGCTAGCGCGTCTACCTGCTACATTTTACTTTTATACTTTACCTCGATTTACAATTTGTAACACTTGAAATATCATCGTAAGACAAGTCCTGTTGCAATCTTTATCATCTAAAGTTAAGTAAGAACAGTAAAATTACTCAAAAAAAGATGGATTTATAGTTTACAGCTATTGGGTTAGTGACCAATTGTCTGATTTCATATCTATGAGAGGTCACCGTGCTAGTCTAGTAATTTATGACTGAATGCAAATAATAAACTATAAAAATTAATGCCATAAGTAATTTGCTGAGCGTCAAACGAACATGTCAAAAGCTTTCACCAGTTTACGGGTCAAGAGCTTCATCTACAATTTAATGAGTTCCGAATTATGTAAAACGCCCGTCAGGGCAGATACGAGTAATTCCGATGTGTGTATATTTATCGTTCACATCGTTTTCTCCGCCGAGTTAAATATGTAATCACAAAATTGAAATAGGTATGTGTGCGAAATCTTATTACTACAGATTTAATATCGATTATCTTCGAATTTTCCGCGATTGTGCAGATAGTATCATTGAACTTCTGGTCAAAAATATGAAAAAATGATTTTTCATGCGATAATATTCTTAAAATCATACATTTATTTCTGATGCTGTGTACAGTATACCTGTGACAACAACAACCGCAAGTTGTCGAAACATCAAGTAAAATGCAGACCTACTTCAAAAACCTTCATTCAGATACATATCATATAACAAGATCACAACAGGAATTCAACAATAGTTACGATGAATTCAATCAGTCAAGCCAATTTACCGTCCATTCCTTGTGCGTTCCTTTACTGTCTCAAGTTACTCTACTTATGTAAGGACAATTCTGTGATATCATCGTTCCATATTTCTGTTATCTTAGCATACTCGTACATCTATGAAATAGGTATTCCCATTTAAGTAAACAGAATTCACTACATTACCTACACTACGTAGTAAGTGCTCACACTTCATCAGACATGAGTACGTTCGTGTATGGAGTACTGCTGTCGCCTTTGGACCGTACTGTAATTGGATGCCTGTTTATTGAACGGATATTTTCTGCAATACTATAAATATCATACAATTTATAAAGCAGTGTTGTAAACTGCACAAATTATATCTCTTGCCTTTGAATACATACAGCATACGGCGGAATAATGAAACAATAGAATTCGATTGGTGCACGCGATCCAAAACCAAACCAAAAGTTAAGAATATCAAAAGTACCTTAACAATAGCAACCTAAACTATTTAAACTGCTTTTGTGGTTAAACTGCTCAATATTAATCATTATATTTCCATGGTAGCTCGTAGCTACATGCCACATTATAATTTAATTCTGAGAAATGCCATTTGTCGTAGTAAATGATTCATTATGTTTTTGGCTGACTAAATGCGTTATCAGTAGGTACCACATTGTATTGTGTATTTTACAACAACAGTTGGTAATAAAAACTAATCCAATTCTTACAATTCCGGGGAATTTACCGCATACTCGTATTTGCTTATGAAGATTACCTGTAAAGATACAAAATTATTCTTTAAAATGAGATACATCATTTAGAATAGAAAATAAGTCAATATATATTACATACGATATACGCATGTAAACACCTATATCGTACAATAAAAAATAGAAGTCCCTGCATATAATAATTGGATACATTGAAATAATGAAGATGATATTATGTATAATCAGAATCAAAACAATTCAATCTTTATCAACTTTCATGAATTTATGTGCGTTGTAATTCGTAGTACGAGGAACAAATGTAATCATCGTAAATAAAAAGAAAACATCGTTATCGTAATTACGATTTTACTAAATAAGCTCATTTTAAGGTTTGGATAAAGCAACAACAGTCTTTTCGCTTTTGGTAGATTTTTCGTTTTTGGAATTGTAATTATTCGCATGATATACATATAACTTAATAATGCTACTAGATTTTAGCAGATTATTAGCAGTTTACATATCCAGCTTACTGAATTACATACGCAAAGTGTTAAACATATGTATAGTCCAGTGGTAGTCAAGTAACTGAAATGGCGGCATCACGAACACACCCACTCACACGTTGACACGTGCCCTGGTGCCGACAAAGGGCAGATTGTACACGGAACATACGTGTGTGCATTCAATCACCCTATTCCACATCCTCCGCGTACACATTCATATTTTATTCTATCTCCTGCAGTTTTCAATTAAATTTCCGCAATTGGGATTTGTCCACGGGCCGCGGACCGTTTCGGCAAATATGGAGCAGCTAACGAACAGCCGTTGCAGTTCAAACATGCCTTATAGGATTTAAACCACCTATGGAACTGTTAATTAGATATTCGATTACTGTTTTACTGAGCTTGAACAATATTTGGTCGACTGAAATGCAACAGCGATAATAATGTTAATAAAGTGTTTCTAAAAACTTGAAAATCAATATTGTAACATCAATGTAGCAGTAGTAGACATGGGTTTTCTTCCAAGAAATAAGCGCTTAGCACATAGTAATGCTGACGTTGGTAGACATAACTTAGCAGAGTATGACGAATTTTTCTCCTATTTTTCCTTGACCATTGCCGCATTGTATTAGCTAAATCATTTCTTGAGGAAGAAAGGAAAATAATTATTATCATAACATATTTCATTAACAACAAGCCCTTTTTTATACCACGAGAATAAAAAGTCGTACAGTTTTCCGATGAGTTACCTGCTACTCATAAAGAATGGTGCGTGTTTATGCAAGTTGCATGGTTTAGCAGCAGAGCAACGACATTTAATTGTGTGATCCAGTTAACTCCACCCGTATTACCCGCCCGCGATGCCCGGGCACGTCGCGGCTCGTCGTATCCTGCCCTGCCCACGTCTAAAACATTTCTTTTTACATTAATTATTCTCGGGCTACGGAATTATATCCTCGCTAAGACAAGTAAATTACTTAGGTACTAATACTTCGCTCATAAATTTCACAATAGATAGTGTAGGACCTGTATTTAATCAATAACATTTTATTGTAATGTAATTGTTCGTATCAGGCGATACCATTTTCTAGTTATGAAATCTGATTTTACTATTGCAGTATTGCTACTCTTGGTACAGATTGGTAACTCGTGTTTCATTTTAGTTCGTCTGTGGTTAAATTCAATTTACCGCCGGATGGCTCGAAACTCCGTTTCTGTAGACAGATTTAGCTGTTGGAAAATGGATTTTTGTAACGGTTGCGGTGTATTTCCAGCAAAGGACTAATTCAATCTCTGCGTCTAACGCGCAATCTAGATTTAGAATCTAGATATACATAAATGCTATGATTACTAATTATAAAATGTAAGTATTAGAATGTTAATATAACAATATATAAAATTTATGGTGTAATTTACATGAACATTATGAACATTATGTAGGCACGATAGCTCGATAAGTTCGTATTTATAGCGTGAACTTGAACGTTAAAATTAACGACGCTTACATGAGTTCATTAGAAGCAGTAAATGACCCGTGCGGAGTGTAGGAAGAAAGGCGGTAAAGCCGGCGAAGTGAGGCCGGCCGTGAAGGGACAAGGCTTTCAATACAAGTGCATACGCCCCGATGGACTAGCCCTACGAGTCTGGAAAGGGGATATTTGAAAACATCGAAAGGAAAAAGAACCTAAGAGATTAAGAGGGTTAAAAATGTAAATGTTGTGTACGTTCTTTTTGAAGTATAATTTTTAAAAGGTCAACGTTAGAGTACGTAATTCAAATGGGGCATTGTTTGCATAATAAATTAAAACAATGAAATGTTGACGAAAACTGAAAAACGGACCCGCAATCTTTGATTTCACACGGAGAAGATAGTTGAGATTGGTGGACTTTAGAAGAAGTTCGAAAAGCCTTTAAACTGGGAGCCGTGGATCTCATATTATATGTACATATAACCACGCTGGTGCTTCTGTGCCTAAAATATTAACTTCTATCAACATAGAACCATATAAACGGTACAAACAATGAAATAAGCCACTTATCAGTGTAAACTACAAACCTATACGTGAACTTAAACACAAACAGCAATAGGTATGCATAGCTGCAGGCTAGAGGAATCGCAGCATCGATCTAATAATCTCATCATGTCTCGTGTGGTCGCATCACCGCGTCGACACGCCGGCGGCGGCGCGGCGCCCGTAATGTTATCACACTAATCACCTTCCCGGATTATTCACGGATACGCTACTCCGTTATTCTGTTACTGTACGTATACTGAAATTAAGCACAAGAAAATAATGTCATGAATACGTTTGACAAGATTAAATGCTAACAGAACTGATGCTACAGGCATCGACGATAAAAGTCATTGTATATGTGTATACTTTAAATTTAAGGAATAAGTCGATCATATGTTTGGCATACAATTCCATGACGTTGCACTAAGTAAATAAATCTTGGTTTAAAAAGTAAAGTTAGATACATGCCAATGTACAATCGTCAAAATGTATAGAACTATCTGATATAACAAAATCGCAACGCGATGCGATGTTTCTTGATCCCCATATCGGATTCCACCCGGCGCACCTGACTAGGAAACGTTATAGTACACGGTAACCACTGGTTACGGACACCTGCAGTTATATCCACCGAGATTACATCAGCAGCTTGAGAGCCCGTTATCATGAAACGTGTATTGTATACATCACCGTAACGATCAGATACTGCGATAAATTAAGTAATGATTGCTTCTTTTTCTACTTATTCCTATCAACATTTATTCCGTTAATTAACAGTCAATGAATAAATGAGACAAGTCACGAGATCGTGTCGTTACCGAATCCGCGGTCACGGCCGAACGTCCAATTAATCCGACACGTTTCATTATAGTTTATTGTGATGGCCTTTCTGGCACACTTACCTACTCATTAGTTATAAGCCGAGTGATTCGTTCCCAATCATCTAATTACAATCTTATAGTAGAAAATAATGATAGAATATCTGATAAGGTTACTTTAGTGTAAAATAAACGTATAGTAGACGTACTATTATATGTATTATCTTTAAATAAATTACAGCGTATGACCCTAGGTTACACACGCTGTGTCAGCTGCTATAATATTTATGCAGAATCGATACCCATTCATGAAATATTTAGTCTATAAGCGTGTCCCCGAAGTCGTGCGCCGCGATTATTGCAAACAAGTTTCTCGAAAATTTCAACACTTTCCATTCTATTATAGTTGAATGTTTTTTATCTGTACCCGTATTCATTGTGGTGGACAATTAATATATAGCGATTGTACACTAAATCGGTTTCATCTTATTTCACCAGACTCCATAATTATAATTAAATTATATTTTTAAATTCAATATAAAGACGATTATTTTAATTCGTTTTTTAAGTCGTCGTAAAATAATGTTTGTTAAACCGGAAACATGAACTTAATATCCTATGAATCACAGATTTCATCATCATGGTATTTTTTGTGTTACTATACCTACTCAGATTTAGATACCTACTTCTCAACTATCTATATATCGTGTACAAAGAGTATGTAACTTGGGAAAGTATGCAATAGATATCAAAATAGCAACCCTAACTTCCATTACTCATACCAATGTATTGCAGTTTTTTTATGTAAACCTTACAAACAATACCGATTATATAGAGTCAGATGGATTAAGTGGCAGAGGTCTATAATATTTTCTCAAGTGACGCAGACTGTCAATGTACCTAACGGTAGCACCGGTGCAGTCGCTGGAGTATAAAGTACACATGGGCAGTAGGTATGGGCACGTCGCAGGTACAATGGGAATGAGGTGGGCTATGGGAATGGGAATATAATCCTAAACTACAACCACTAAAATAAGTAATGATCAGGCAAGTTACCTTTAACTAACATTTCATCTCCATAGTCAAGAAGTTAGCCGTGAAAATTATCGATCGACCACCGCCAGTGGATACTCTGTGCTGAATGCTTAGTTGTAATTTCCCAGGGCCTTGACCTAACATTTTATAATTAAGCGCTCGTCATCTATAAAGGTGTTCAAATAAGAGATATAGAACTGTTTGATATGTAATTGATTAATTACTACATATACTATTAATAAATGTTAACTTCCATTAATACTTTTCGATAAATTAAAATATACAATTTGTTTGTTTATTTTTAATTAAGCGAGTACAAAGGAATTTATCTCGCGTATCTAGGAGCTATCTTAGCGCAGGACGGGTAATAAAGCGAGGTCCCTAGTGAAATCTTAACAAAGCGGCCGGGAATACATAAATTAAGAACCTATTCTATCGTGTTTATATTTTTTTAATATGTACATATAAAGCAAGCAATTTTGGAGTTTGATGGAGTAGACTAATATTTTATAGTTTCAATTTATAAAAATATTTGATAAAACCCTTTTTTCAATAATGGTTACATACAACCAGAAAATAAGAATAAAAACTTAAAAAAACATTTCCCGTACCGGGAATCGAACCCGAGCCTCCTGGGTGAAAGCCAGGTATCCTAGCCACTAGACCATACGGGATATGACTAACCAAGTGAATATTTCGAACAGATAAGAACACAGCAACGATTTGCGATAATGCAAATATTTTTGATAACATCTAATAAGTAACAATTTAAAAGATATTAAATCAAATCCAAAACACAATATGAGAGATTTGTTGTGTAATAATTTTATCACACAAAATAGTACATTAAACCTATTGTTGAGCATATTTAATACTACAGAAGATTAGTTCCTGTTCCTGCAGCCGAAAACGATAAATTTTGATGCGCTGATAATATACTTCGTGCGTTCTTTCCCAGTGACGTAACGTGAGCTACGTGAGTCATAACCAATTCCATTTATAATTCCATACGTCTCGAGCAGACCTTCACAATCACTTCGGATCGTAAGTGATTGTCTTCGATCAGTGATTAGCGCAGCTGTTAATGAAGGTGAATGTGCTCAATGTTTCGCGGAGTAACTGACTCTTGCATGTTAATTTTAATGCATCCATACATGTAGCCCACAGTGTCTCTCATGCAGCCTATTACTAAGCAGTAGGTATATAGATCACATATGAATGTTTTGAAAATGAATCCTTATGACCTTTACATATATATTTACACAAATGAGTAAGAAAAGATAAAAAACTAATTTAATTTCCATTGACGATTCTGTCGATTGCTTCATATACATTGCCTAGCTTACGAAATGGCACCTCTCTGATACTTGACAACTGTGAATGAGTACGCATTAAACTATTCAACCATTGAATAAAGAGAGCACAGGAACATCATTCATTATACAATAAAGCCGCGTGGGTGGCGATCGGAAGTCCCGAGAGAGACTTGTCAGTCGCTACCTGCGGCTCGAGGGAATTTCAACCTAAGTGGTCGGTAGCAAGGTGAGGATTCGCCTGATGGGGCTATCACGAAAAGATCAGGAGAATGACCGGCGAGTGGCGACCCGGTGCGCCAGATACCGGCAACAGATGCTGGTAACGGCTTTGATCTCTAGTTAGCGTACATTGAATTATCGCGATCGTTAATAAACGCTATTAGAACTTGCTTGTATTGTATTACTAAATGTTTATTACTGGCAACTGATGTATACCTACTTAATTATAATGCGAGGGCTTATGGGCACAATATGTTCGTATATTATACTCATAGTTTATATAAACAACTTAATTAACTAGCCCCAGGAATAACTTTCTATGAAGTGTGCCGTGCAGACGGACATCTTCCGTATATTTTGTGCTAAAATCTATCTCTGACTATGAGTAAGTTTTCAGTAGAACTAATAACACTTACATAAGACATTTATTACTTCCAGTTAGTCAACGTTCCGACAGACATGTCATGTTGTAATTAGCAGGACATCTCAAGCTGTGGGCAGCAGTAGGTGGATGTTAATGAAGACAAACGCGCGACATACAAGCATCTGGCTTTAGCTATTGTTTATAACAATTAAATATTACTTCAATTCTTAGTACATACATACTGTTACTTACAATTATTACCTACTAGGGTTGGCCCGCGGCTTCACTTGTGTTGTATGCATGTACATTGGCATCTATAACGAATACGTTTGTATGCTGCGGGTATAGAGCAAATGCAATTCATTCCTCTCTACAGGCCTTTATAATAATTTTGGATGTCTTGTTTTCGTGTTCATGTGGCCAACAAGTACGATACATGATGATAAAGGTGATCGCACAACGTAATATTGAATGTATGCAATGCTGCAATATGTAAGACAACATTGAACCGGCAATTGATACAGGACGTGAAGGACGCGGACGTCTTAATGTAAGAAACGGGCCTCTTCCTCGATGAGGGGAATTTTCCCTATTGAAACTGCTAGTTTGATATCAGATATTATTGACGACGACATAATATGCAATGGTTGATATTCATATGCTAAGGAATGGTGGTGATCAACTAGTAACGAATGTGACTCGATGGTAAGACAAGCTTTTAACATCATTTTTATTGCAATATTTTACATCTTTTTTATTTTTATTGCATATTGATGCAATAAAAAGATACCAATGATAAATTCTTAGCCGGATGTAGGTATAACGGTAACGTAAATTATATTCATGTTTTCTTTTTATACCTGATATACACATGTATGTTATACCTTCCCACTAAAATATTGGAGACTAACACAATAATCCATCATCATTGGTGTCATAGTAGTTAATCCTAACAGGTCACCCCGCAAACTGGGTCGCTGCTGACAACAGTTCACGCGGCGAACACATACAAGTGACACGCTTCGGGTTGAGCGGCCATCTTGTATCGTCGATCTAATACTTTATTGCCGATAAAATTCTTAAGTTCTCTGGATGAGTTTATGCAATATAGTGTTAGGCATTGGTGAGTTTTGGTTTGAAGGGTGTAGTAAATAGGTACTTATACATAAAACGTCATCTGGTCTCCTCAGGCGTAGGAGATTTATACCACACCTCACCTAAGATCAAGTCCCCTTTAGGACTAATTACAAATGTCCGTGAGCATTTAACTCTTGACAGACTGGAATCTAGTAGAATATGATACATAAAAAAGCGTTGTAGTTATGTATATCAAAACAAGTTTTTTATAAAAATATGAATATTTACAAAATAGAGGCGGCACGCGGCAATTTGGTCAATACGAGCGGCATTAACACTGATATGCCACTCTCACAGATTAGATAGGTAACTCCAACAGCTCGGCAAACACACGCACCCCCGCCCCCGGGACTATGGAGATATCTAACAACACAAACAGGGCACTTCCACTTAGTTAGTGCCTGTTGAATAATAATTCTGATATGTTACAACTCCTTATCTCTCAGTATCTTATATGCTGTTTGCTCCCGAATTTCCGATTAGATATTTTTATGCACCTAATAGAAACGACATAAAAGCGACGGGTTTTGGCCATGTTCATGAATGAAATGAGTGCATAAGTGTCTGTTTCGAAATCACACGTATAGAATCTAGAATTCGCTACAATAAGTTGGAATTGATTCGACCTTCGGCTCCCCTCATCCGCGACCACTCGACACCAGCACAAATAGTCGGGGAGCGCCGACCCATTCCGCCTAGCTATTGTACTCGCTGGTCTCACTACTCCTTGTAATCTGTTAATAACCACCCGGTTATTAACAAGTGACAAAATAATAGATTTCCCATATATTTGCTCATTTGGGCGACATCATAAACATCCACTATTTAGTATTAACTCACTAGTTGACTGTCTACTATCAACGGTAGGAAAATGGTTATGGGTTATGTACATATTTATTGTTTTACGGTGACCATTTCTGTTAAATGGTTGCATATAAGTTTAAATGTCCCTGTTCTAGTCCTCATAAACAAATAACAAATCGTAACCGGGCATAAAGAGAAGCTTTTAAAACAGTCAATCGTGTCGAAACTGTACCATTTAGAAGACTTGGAAAGAGCCTACTTTTCTTAGCCGAGAAAGCTTCGGTGTAATCGTAACGGGCAATCAGCGTCGTCAAAGGAGCCGCCGCGACGTTCGGTAAAAGCGCATAAAACGCAATGCACCGATCAGCGGAAAGAGGTCGCGCGCGTCGAGTAGGGCGTCGCAATGCAGGTGCGACCCAGATCGCGCGGATCCGGGGCGCGCGCTAGGCTCGCCGGCCGCGCAATATCACGAACCGTTTATTTGGCAACAACGCGGACGCAGGCCTCTCCCGTGGCATGCGCCGCAATGTTCCATTCGCCATACAATCGAAGCACTCGCCGCCACAACTCATTACACGTCCCTGTTCGACAGTTCTCCTTATTTTCATTGTTATTGGCGTTTTGTATGTTACGAGGTCAACCGACCTCTCCAGTGGAAATGTTTCCGTGAAATTGCGTGCGTACAACTCTACGTATTGTTGTGTCGCACGACATGAAAGTTTTATTGTTGCCCGACAAACAGAACAACTGTTACTACATAAGGACGAAACTAATACATCGTCGAGTGATTTAAATAATGGCATAATATGCCTAAAAGTCCAGGAGTAATATATCTACGTAACAAAGTTTTCTAAACAGCAATTCGACAACAAAGTGCAGCCGAGGTCACCGACGATATCACTTCCAACTGTGAAGTGAGGACAACAACCGTTTGTCACTATCATTTGTCTATTATAGTAAAGAAGCATTGAGACCAAGCGCAGCTCATACTCTGAAAGTAGGCCATTTATACCCAAATAACTAACTCAATACTAACGTTTCATGGTGCTACTTTATTGCGATTTTATTTCAATTATCAAGTTGTAATATGGAATCCGAATTAATAGACGACTTTATTTCCGCTCATAAAACCATCCGGACATGACATTAGATATTGCTATAAAACTCTTACAGTACCGATGGCTTGCACCCAGAGCTTAAACGATACACATTAATTCACACCATATTAACATAGTGGAACACTTCCGATGACCTTAGTTGTCTCGGCTAATTGAATTGCTAATTTTTCCGGTGAATGTTTATTAATAAGGTTCTTTGTATAGTATTAAATAAAAAAAAAAAAAACAAAAAATCGGCACAAGTAGATGTAGTCATCTCAAGGAAAACATATAAAGACTACCTAAGACCTACTACTTGAACGCGATTAGCGTGCTGTCATCATTGTTCACTCTGGTTTGAGTCATAGATACATCACAGAGGACAATAACATCGGGGCGCCACGTCATAAACATAGAGATCGTTACGTAAATACCACTGCAGATTTTCTGCTAGATATTCACGAGGAGGACGGCGCTCGGCGTGCTCTAAAAAGATTTTGGAAATATGCCAACCGGCGATCAACGCATTCTGAACATAATAGTAATATTAATGTCATTGTGCATTATTCGAATTTTGTGTAATTAACTCAGAATAGTTAAATCACAGAAAACTTTGTATAATTTTTCTGTATAAAGTTAATGGAGATGACGTCTTACTGAAAACCGCTTTTCACAGCAGAGTTGCTGAAATGTTACCAGGCGAGCATAACTCGGTGCCACTCATTGTTACCAACGCGGCGGTGGCGCGGCGGGGGGCGGGGCGGCCAGCGTGACGTCGCGTCGCATCTGTGTTTTACTACAGTTATCTTATCAGCGACAGCTGTAGTGAAGCAATGCGACTAACGGTACTTGTAACGACCTATCGCTTCTGCTTGCCTAGTACAATAGATGAAAATTTACTAAACCTAGCAGAGAAAATCTTTCTACACATTTCCTCGTATTTTTATAACATTGATGAAGGTGTCGCAACAGATGATTCACAATAATAAAAACGTTCTAAATTATTGCAAAAATTAACATTGTAGCCGTAATTTGAATTCAAAACAATAAGAGAAATGAATAACTGTAACCAATTTGTATTTCACAATTTGAAATATTATTTTTTTAGGCGTGAATAATTGCCTACAGTGTGTCATAACATAAAGTGACGTTATTATTGAGTGGTGCACTACACGCTCACTTGAAATCAAATTAACTCCACAGTCGACAACGCACCAGCGAACCTCAAACAATACACAATTAACATGTTATCAAGATGCGTACGTATTGTATACTGCGAACAGCATAACAATGCCCGAAGTAGAATTATCTAACAGATACCAAGTGACTTTTGACACTCGCCTCGACATTATACTGGGTTTCTTCTGAAGCGCTCACGTATAATTTTCTTTGATATTTAAATCTTCTTGGCGCTCATTATTGTCGTAGCCAGGATTTCCAATCTTTTGGTTTCTGGTCCAAAAATAACTGTTATGCGGTTTAAGAGGTTGGAATACCCAAAACTCTTCGCTCTGATAAATTCAGTGATTTGATAAAGTGTGCTGGCTACGGCTATGCTGATGCAATTCACATTTATTTTAATATTGTGTTCTCAAAGACACTATTGCTTTATCGTGGTCTGCCTTAGATTGTGAAGGAAATAAGGTGTGACATCCTACCATCTCTTCCAAATTAGATAATACAATTAACATAATTAGCTACGGGAAAGCAAAAGGTACCTTTGTCGTTAGATCCTGGCAAATATATTCAAAGATAGCAAGTTATAACGGACGTGTCGCAAGCATCTCATTTTCGTCATGCGAATCCCAAGGGTGCGCAGCCATGAGGCGGTGGAACAATGGCGTCGGAAACAAGCACCGCTGCACTTTCCCTCCGCAATGTTAAGGCGGAGGCCGCGCGCGGGACGCCGCGACATTGAGATAACACACGTTGTATTGCAACGCACTTTTATATCGTTAGACGTTTCATTTCTATTCAATTACTAGCTGATCCCCGCGGTTTCACCCGCGTTAAAAAGTAAAAAGGAATACTTATCTAAACTTAGGTAACATCCCG
>DWPV01003598.1:0-14933 GCA_018251915.1 Urbanus proteus proteus | reverse complement strand
TTATTCATAATAATGAGTTAATTTCCAGTAATGGAGCTTTTCCCAAAAGTGGGGCAACTATCCGGCTTTTACCCTATTTATTTAGCTATAAAAAGTTCTAAAAAGCAAACAAAAAACATACAATATGCGGTTAGATGTTCTATCTTTTTGCGAATATAACTGTTGCATCTCTTAACACGTAACGTCGATGTTTTTATTATAAAAACGTACTCTTGATTAATGTTCTTACACCTATCTTCGTGATCTACACATACGATACATAATAAATAAAATTTTAATATCTTTCTCTTGTTATAAAAGGAATTCCATTTCATCATCATCAATTTAGAATCAACTTATGATTATTATAATAATTGTTGAAACTGCAAACAATACGTATACACATTTGTAAATTTCATCATTTCTTAAGCGGTATTTCTAAGGAATTTTAATTCGTATTAAACTATAAATATATCGTAAGAGATAAAAGAACTATTAGTGTCTCTAATATTTATACACGACATTGTTCCTGAAAGAGATGAAGAAACATAAATTTGTATGAAACGGTTAAAAAATTCGTAAAGAAAAACCAAAATGCCAGAACGCCACTGAATTATGAAATATTTACACTCCATTTAGCTTCAGTTGAAACTGAAACGATCAAAGTAAAGGGCAACACTTCTATCGTCACTCTCAAAGCGAAATTATGCCACCTTTATTAATAGGAGCACAGACTTGAAAATTGTATGGGCACCAAAGAGCACCTACAAAAGAAAAGACTACCCAACATCACTTTGTAGGAGAGTCATTATAAATTCTAAATTAAATAGTTCAACGGCACTAGTGCACTTTGAATGGTGGTATTTGAATAAACAATGACAGTCTCTTTGAAAGATAGATCAGAGATTCTGAGAACTGATTTGATTAGGGGTACTGAAACAGAATTAAAACTATCAAAAGAAAACATTTCGTATCTATTCTTTTTAAAACATTGCTTTGATTCTATTGTTTTTGCATGACTCTCTCAACATTCTCATCATCTGTACTCTTGAAAATGGAATACTTATGTATTGATGAAACTCTTTTAAAACGTCGCCAGATTCTGGTCATGCCTGGGCAAGAAAGGGACAGACAGGACCCTCATTGGAGAAAAAATAAAAATTAATATGCCAGAATTAAATGTCATAAGCATTTAGATCATTAGCAATAGTGAAATAGAAGATTAGAACGAAGCCAGAAAGTCAAACCAAGAAAAAAAAACATACATCTAAAATATTAGGTCCCACGGTAGACAACGCGAATATAATAGATTTTCCCGTTAAATGAACGTAATATCGATTGATAGGTGGCTCTGTTACTAAAAGCCTTGAACAGACTATTAACTCATATTAATAATTTACAATATTGGATCGTCAATAAAGATATAAAAATCCATTTATAAGTGCACCATTAAATAGGCCTGTAATAAGTACTATAATCACTTAATATCGGCCTTACGGTAATCTTTATGGTTATATTGTTGAGTTTACTGTCATATTGATAATAACAAAGTATGAAATAGCAGGTTTTTAATCAAAGATGTTAACAAACATTCAACGTTCATAAATTGTCCCTCGACACCTCATAACTGGCGCCCAACGCAGGGCCGCGGGGCGCGCCTAAAGCAATTTTCCATTAGGTTCCGACGTATACTCGAATAAAACTGGACAAGCGTACTTAATTTGAGAATATTAAAGATCAGTTTTGCTTGTTCGATTAGAAATTTTGATTACACTGAAGTGTCGTTGGAAAATGAACTTAGAGTACAGAGAGTTAGAATTTGTTTAGTGTTTTGAGGGATAGGTTTAATGTTATAGAATCTAAGTAGTAGGGGAGTGAGGGCCATGAAAAACGGGCACGTAGCGAAGGGTACGACCGTCGCGTCAGTCTGGAGAGGGACTAAGGCCATTGTTTTGTTAGCGGAACAAACCTTGTAAACACTATTTAGTAAGTTATGCTTAATAAAAACGCAACGGAAACAAAGAGCTTTTGACGGTAATATTATACTAATTAAAAGTTAAAATAAAATATGCGGGGATTTTTAATTCAAAATTATACTGACGGCAAACATAAGTGCTTGTAAATTTAACAGTGTAGATATATTTTAAAACTTCACGAAACCTAAAATAAAAATAGTTTAAGTTTGCTTTCCTTTATAAATATCTTTCTCAAGTGTGATATGATATGCCAGAAAAAATGTCAAAGTACCCGAGTACCCCAATAAACAAGTATTTCGCAACAAGTCCCATAAAGTTTTACTATCACACCAGACACCACACACTGTCATCAAAGTCTATATCATTATGCTCAGCCGTATCCACAACAGGGTACAACCCTCGACATTTCGAACATACCGAGTTCCATTCAAAGCCCTCGCAGGCCCCCGGGCAATTTGTCAAATACCCCGACCTACCTCCATAACCCCTCGATACATAAAAAGTATTTGAATAACCGATGTGACGGCCCGGAAGCTATATTCTCGAAGTTATTGACTACAGGTGCTTCGGTAATTCGGAAATAAGGTATTGGTGTTGGATAGGAAATTACTTTTCAATAAAATGATCATGAAAATCGGGTTGATAATACCGAATCACGATAAACATAAAATTAGGTATCAATAACATTGTACATATAAAAGAGTGCATCAATGTAAGGGAAGTCGATGCAGCCGTATATACAATTGTAATTGAAATAAAAATAGGAACAGACAATGTGTTAGAGATATGGAAAAAAAATATATCGAAAGATATTACAAAAATGCATTATATAAAGAATATTAGATTATTAAATCCGCTAACTTACTATAAATTATAAACAACTAGTGGATAATACAAATGATGTTATACCAGAAACAGAAGATGGAGCGGAGAAAGCCCTATACATCCATACACGTTCCTACACCCGCTTAATGGAGCGAGCATTAACAACGATTGATTGAAATCAAATTTGACGTCGATGAATTACCGTCCAGACACCGAGGCTTAACAGCAAACACGATTTTATGGTCCCATTCATTATCAGGAAAACCCCATCGTATAACAAATGGAACCGCAACATGTTAAACACGAGTATGATATACATAATACAAAATATATCAGATGACAAAGTAACAATCTAAAATGTAACAGAAATATCACATGAAAATTCTCCGTGCAAAGACAAAGAAATTGCTAGAAAAGCTTGTCACTTTAACCCAGCAAACGCTGTAACTTTTCCTCCTTAAAATAAAACGCTTGCAATTGCGAGGTAACATAAAGAATTTCATGCAGGTAGCTGGTGTATTTTATAACAGCGCGACATTGCTCTCGTTCGGAAACAATACCTTTTTAGTCACGCCTTTCAAATTTACAAAGGCAGGGAACACAATCGGTTCATGCGCAGAAATGAAACACCACACGAGTGGAGTTAGTTAACTTTATTCCTGGAATGGAGTGGAAGATAAATTGAGCACTGTTCTATTGTGTAACGGCAAAACAAACCACGAATGATGTAAAGCTGAGTACAGTATGAACTACTGAAACTTCAAATTGATGATAGCAATCCCTCGCGAGATAGAAAATATTTAAAAAAACCCTAAAATTAATGGTGGTACAAATACCTTTGTGGCTCAACTCCACCACCACACCTATTTCTGCCTTATAACAGCAGTGTTTATCGCTGCTGTGCGATACACCTTAGTCCTAAGGGTACCAACGCATTTGTAGCCGACCTCAGATAGAACTGTGATCTTATCTTACGTCCATGAGCGGCTGTGGTAAGCGACCACCATCAGGTTGATTGCATGCTCGTTTGCTACTTTCATCGCATAAACTAAAAGGTAACACATTAAAAGCTTCCAAAGATAAACTTTTGCCAGACGCGATATCAAAAGTAAAAGCAATAAAACAAAACGATCGTCGACTAAAATAATAAAACGACTATAGATACGGCAGCCATATGAAAGAAGTCAAGTGTGAAAATCGCAATTTTAAATGAAAAACGATGTTGGCACGTGATTGGAATAACAGCGAAAGAAAAAGACGAATAAAATTTTACATTGTTTTATCCGTAGAGAAAAAATTGGGACATTTTTTTCATAATCGAACATATGAAGCATAACGTAATTTGATTCGTTAAACTCATGAACGACTTTTCAAAATCCATGTTTAAAACACATGTATTACTGAATGGCTACTTAAAAGACAATGGATGCCTTATCAGTTTAACCTTATAAGCCGTTGATAATGATAACGGTAAGACTTAATAATGCAAACAGATAACGATTACTGCTTTCATTATTACGTTTATTGTTATAATTCATTACCTAATTTTGATTACAATCGATTCGTTAGGGATAGGAATAAACATTGAAATATGTTTAAATGAAAGTTGTTACACGTTTGAATAAACTGTTCCGTCCCTAATAAAACAGAATACGGAAAACGAATGCCGCTATAAGCTAGTAATAATCGAGTGGGCGGTGGCTCTGCATTCAAACTAAGAAAACTTCCAACAGACGCTATTATTGTATAAAAAACTAAAGATTTCCTTGTACAGACCTAAATTATTTCTATCAAACATAAAATGTCTCACGCAGTGAAACATTAAAGCCGCCATGAATATCACTTGAGAGATCAGATTTACGAGTGTCTATTTCAGAGATCCTCTGCAAATCTATTGCGGAACTATCGTCCAAAGACGTCGAAACAATCTGCGTAACTTATTCAGCAAACGGCTTCCCCTGTGAATGATTATGGTAATAGACGAACCGTAGGGATGGTAATAATTCTCGGTAGTTCTGATGCTGCTCAAATCGAATTAACTATCAAATACGATAACAGCGATAGTGATACTATTACACGTGCAGAACGTATTATATAAGATATAAATAACATGATAGGAATATAAATTCTACAAGACCATTTAGGAAAAAAAAAATTAATTACTTTTGAAAGTGAATTTAGCTACTTTTGGTGGTAGACGCGTATTAGATAAAATAATATACTTGTATACAAAAGAACGAAGGTATTTAATAAATACCAACCGTATCGTAACGACGTAGACATGGGCCGTACCTATGAAAACATTATATAGAAAAATATAATATTGTGTGCCGCGGCAGGTTTTATGTTTGTAGATGTAAATGAAACTTTATAGACTAAAACAATTGAGGGGTATCCTAATAAAAAACATATTTTAAAATATTTTAAACGATGTACTAATCATATATTGAATGGAATCAGCATATCAATTCCCAGCAGTTTATAGTCGAGCGAAACGACGGATCGTAATAATTATCTTGACTCGAGACATCTGTTAGTTCTGATACGTCTGAAATCAAATTAGATACGGCTGGATCGTGTTAATAAAGGTAGCTATAGTATATATGAATGTAATTTAATCGTATGGTTTAACAACAAGACTGATATGGATACTCTCTACGCTACAATGGGAATTCATTTGTTGTAAATATCACTTACATACGCGCTTATGTTTCCAAACAAACTCTTGATGTAACTATTTATTATTAATAATCTACTGCTTTGATTTATCTATTATGAATCGATATTTGTATCTATGTAACCGTCTACTACGCCAAAAAAGTCAATTTTAAGTTTTCTGGTGTCTTGTCAACTTGGAATATTAGTAATCTTTATACCGGTCATAGGAGGATGAAATATACTAAAACTTTTTTCCTTCTTAAAAATTACCTTAAATGTAATTTCGAACATAAGAAATGTATATTCATTAGTTCTAAAACACGTTACGATTTTTAAAATTTAAAAAGGCAATATTCCGAATAGCCAGGCTTTGCGCAGTTTTATTAAAATACCTTTCTTCAAGCAGACATCACAGGCAACAATAGTAGTAGTAGTTGCTACCGTAATAATTCAATCTCATGGGTAAATGTAAACACGACAGATATAAATTGCAAACTTGGAAAGGAGAGGGAAGTTTACATATGCTCATTTAAATTAATTGCTAATATTTGTATTGTAAGACTGAAATTGCATGAGAAATGAATGTTTCTGATATTTGCTCTTTCATATGCCAAGTATGATTTTGTAATATTATTTCTATTTAAAGTTTTTTCTGTGACGAGATTGACAGCAAGAGGTAGACTGCAAGTTACCACTGCAGATAGTGGGTATACGACTAGTGTGAGTAACACTTTATAAGGGCGGACCTTCTATTAGCCAAGAACCAGTAGCCAAGGGCTAGTAGCCAAGAGTCCAGCAGTGGACCTCCAAAAGGGAATTCATGGAAAACTTACATTTCGAACATCAATTTATCCCACTAACAATCTTTCGGATAATTTGATTGAACAAACAATACATAAATATATATGCAGTCGTTTCTCAACTAGTTAAATTAATAGAATTAATTTGAGTACAATTAAACGAAATTATACTGTTTAATTATTCCGTTTTGCGCAATGTTGATTAATGTGAAATGCATGTATAATTACAATTAACAATCGCATAATGAATAGGTATCTCACCTTGTAGAAAAAACAGGCATTTCCTGAAAAAATACCATACTTAATTAAAAGATTATAATGACAGATAATAGTAGAAGTATAGATAAAGTTGCGAAGAATAAGATCAAAAGAAGTCGGTAATGAGTAAATATTTTAAAGTTAAAAGAAAAAAATACATCAAAATTATAAATCCATAAAGATGACGAGGTGAGACATATTATGATCAAATCATTGCAAAATACAACATTCGCCTAGTTCAAGTATCAAGCAAAAAAACGTAAACTTATGAAATTAACACAGCCATAAGGAAACAATACACTAACTATAACGGAAATAAGTTGATACGAAATAAAACCAATCTCGCAGTAATTATTTCAGGTTAGTCATCAACCCGATGCTGACGTCATTCAATTTGAATAATTTAATTGAACCGAATAGCGCCCCAACTTGTAGTCCTACGTACATTCCCATAAAAACATACAGATCACGCAATAATGCATGTAACACGTGGGTAGGAACCCTTGCCCGTGACCCCCATGGAAGTGAAGAGCTTGCAACTCTAGCCTCTAATGATCTTGGCATAGAGGTTTAATTTGTTTAGCCAGGTGCCCCCTTACCCAGTAAATCACTTGAAGCAATAGCACTGCAAGGATCGATAGAACGGTGAATTTTGGGCCTCGGATTTGAGTATATTATGCTACGCCTGCACATTTTGGTGCATTCCTATTTTGCATTCAAAAGAAGTATTTTGAGTAATCATACCGTATATTTTTTGCAAACTATTAACTAATAGATTTGTGTTTTTTGAAAGTTGTATATCTTAATATTATGAAGTTTTGCTTTTCTTTGATAATAACGAAACAGTAAACTTAAGTAAATTCATGGTTATCAGAAAAATCCAGTTGATTTTAATAAAAGTCTCATTAACCTATTTCGTTATTGTTGTTTCGTTATCACCAACAAAAAATATTAATATTTAAATTTTTATCGCTTTTAATTTGAATATATTTTTGTAGAAATCTGTGTAGTACATTTTGAATGGACAGATTTATTTAACAAACAATTAGTTAAAATAAAGGATAAAATAAATATACCTACACATCTATTTAATCCCGAATGAGGTTAATAAAATAGAGGAGTGCCGTACGCACACATAGACGTTAACAGTGAAGGATAAGAAGCTAATGTATCGATACCCATACACGTAAAAGCTTATAGCATAGAAAAGCATTGTTCGATTCGCAATGAACCTTCCCGTGAACTTGATATCGATTTCCTGAAAAGAGGGCAACGTCCAACGCATTATGACGAAGCAAAACGAAAAAAAACACAGTCCGCCCGCTAAGTAACTTGTCTACACTCGAGCCCATGTCTGTTTGAAGCCATAAAACGAGCCACGATAAATATGCTGTCACGGCTCGTCGTAAACACTCTCGTAAACTCGCTTTCCTTGATGTCAGATAGCAAATAAGTTTTGCTACAATTAGGTCTTTCAATTCAATTTAATTTAAACATGACCATATTCGCATAATGATTGTTTCCTACATATCAATATCACTAAAGAAAACATCGAAAAAAATACTGGAGAATTCTCAATTCTACCAATTCCCGTCACTTTAAAACATGTATCTAGAAATGGGGCAGTAATAATAACATGTTTATAAAATAGAAATATAATTCGGCCGTTTAGTTTATATGTATTGTTCTTTTACCAAACCAGATAAAGAGAAAACTAAAGATACAAACACAGACAAACGAATAATTCTACAAGCGTCAAGTTTTCCAAATCTGGCACAGAATTCTAATTAAACAAACCATAATCGGAGAAAGTCCGTTAAGGTAAATGTAACCGTGGTAGCATAATGCGAAGTGAAACTCAAAGTGATGCATGAAGTTTGCAATTCCTGTCCGACATTTGCAATGGAAAGCTGAATTACAGATTTGACAAACACGACTGGTTTTCTTTGAAGATCCGTTTTGGTTGTTTAAAGCAATGTACAAAAGCACCAGATCAAGTTGTTAGTGTAACTAAACATAGTCTATTTGTACACAATAAAACTTGTCGAACGGTACTCATTTGAGTATATTGTAGAAATTTCTACATTCAAAGAAAAGAAATTCTGAAGAATAAGAACGTTCACATGAAAATGTCAGTCACTTGATTTTCTATATGAATACAAACTACACAATTGATGATCCAAACGTAAGGATAAAATTTTACCTGAACCTGGATATGAGGTATGAGCACATATAGCAGTATCTCATCACCAGGACAGGATACTATAAGCTTTACCAATAAGTGACTACTGCAATAACCAAACTCCACAGTTACACCACATCAAAACTGACACGAAATTATGCAAATGGCTTAAGTAGCACACTTTTGTGATACTAAAATGTGGGCGTATCTAAGCTTCTAATCTGGAATCATAACTGCCGTTCGCCGTTAGTAATTTTGGGTCTAACAGTTTCGTTTTACCGTCCCACTCTGTAATCATTGTTCAGGACCGGTAAATAGATACAAAAAGGCCGGGGGAAAGTGAAAACAAAAGTTTTCATGGGTAATTTGACTAGAAGATCTGTTGTCGTCGCTGGAATTTTATTTTGTCGTTACTTTTCGAAGACGATGCTTAAGAAAAGTCTTTTCTGTTAAACATGGACGGTAGCAAGGAATTTTCCTTAATTGTATCTTTTAAGCGACGTCAAAAAGAAACAGTATCGTAATTCGACCTGCAGGCATTTGTATTTTGTAGATATACGACGGATGGTACAAACTTGTTAAATTTACTTATTCAATAGGAGAAGTGGTTTCTTATAAGTGATTCATAATTAAGCATATCAAAAATAGTTACGAATTTAGATTTACCATCTAATTGTTTGATTACTACGAATAACAGTACGATCAAATACGATTCCCTGAGGAACATAATATGTGATTGCCCACACAGTATAACATTTGATCGTCTAAAACGAGACAAACGAAAAAGTACCGGTTTTATTTCAATAGCATCTACGTTATGTCATGTCAATCCACATGGGAAAGATGCAATTATTTTGAAATACACAGAACAGATGTGTGGACTTCAATATTAAGAACCAATGTGACAAAGACTTTTTTACGAGCGTCTCTGAGTATGGTTTGAATTTGACAAGTTCATTGTACCATTGTGCTTACAATGTAAGTGCGCAAGATGAGAACGAACTTTTACGACTGTAGAAAATGCAATAGTAACTGTAACATTACATTCATTTAAAAATACCAGTCACTCAACCTTCATCTCGAGACATCAGTCTTCTAAACTAAATGCATCTTTATTATCGAGCTTAAAACTGGGTTACGCCCCTATGCGTCTTTAGAATGCCGCTTCTTTACATACATTAAATTGTTCATGACCGAGTTTTGCGATTGTACGATACGTACCGAGAGTCTTATGAAGAGGAAATTAACAAAGATACTCCCAAGTTATCAAGATAAATTTACGTAGCAGTCCCATGATATATGTATTTAAAGCGATTATTTTAAAAGTTGTCATTTCAACTTGCGTTAATGAACTATTTATCGTTCAAAAGCTTAATCATACAAATCTAAGAAATTTAACAGGATAGCTGTAACAGCTCCAGTATTAAATGGAGGGATGGCTCGTGGTTAAATGGCCCAATCCTGGGATAGTTCATCAAGCGGAATTGGTTGGATTAAGTCCGAAGTAATTTATTGGCCAGCCCAAATCTTTGCCATAACGAATTTAGTACAATCCCTTTTATTTGGCCAAAGATTATTGGGACTTCGACGATGTTTCCCTTCACATCATTGCATAACTCACTTTAGCGTCTGTTGGTGATCCAATTTTGCTTATTCAGTACAATTTATTCCGTGGCTTTATCCTATCAGTTATTCGATACATTTGGGTGAGTGGGTATGAATCATAAACCGCTATTCCTAATGTTTAAGCTTCCGTAAACTTCTATTCTTTCTTGTCCGTGATATTTATATTTAGGCTGTGTTCAAATTCGGTATTTATAGTTCATTATTGTAATTTATTTCAATTTTCTTATCTATTTTTTTTTAAATTCTTACTCAATGATTCAATAGTCAGTCAAAAATACAGATTATATGATGCGGTCGTTTCAACATATTTCATCTTCGTATTGTTTTTGAATGAAACTAAATCTATTTCCTGCGTTTTTCTTTTAACATCAAAGGCCTGAATTCCCGGATTCCGTTGGTCTCATTGTCTAATACGGTTCTATATAATTTACTTTGGTTTCAGGTCATGACCCTTGGCCCTCATGGGATGTGTTTAGTGTCTTGAGCATTTCCGTCCTAACAGCCGTTGATTTATTGTTTACCTTTGACTTCATTCAAATCGTGACGAATGCCAATCAGCCCTGTTTGTTACGAGGCTTTGTTGTCGGAAATTGGAAATAAATATTTGTTGTTAGTATTGTTGTGGTCGATTTTACTGGTCAGATTATTTATGGTAATACTTATTGACATAAGATTACATCATGCCAGTATTTGCATTCTTCCTACAGACATAAATGTATATAGGTAGATATATTGTGTTCTTTTTTTTTAAATATCGTTTCAGCAAAATGTATTAACACTTATTGTTATAACTCTTAAGATCTTACTCAAATATTAAAGTACCTAATCCCAGTTACTTATCAATCAATATGTTATTGGCTGCATATTATCATAATGTGTACATACCTACATCCTAAGTGCTGATAACGAATTAAAACAGGCGCATAAGATAATAATAAAATTGAGCATGTTTAACGAGGACATTACGGCAGGGCCACAAACCGCTGAGATGGTTAAATCAGAGGCAAACAAGCCGTCTTTCATGACACCGCTAAGTACTCGCATCAAATCCGTAAACATTACGCAGTAATCACAACATATCCTTGGTATCGTTTGGTTCGGACAAAGAAAAGTATTAGCAGTAGCAACACTTCAAAATTGTTACTTTTCATAAAAATGAAATGTTTCAAAGAAATTTGCTATTTATTACAAATATTAGCATTCTAATCATTGCTATCATAGACTGGAGTATGTGTTACAAATTGCAAAATTAATATTTACAGCAACCTTACAAGATGATGATATTATTGCGCAAATCAGAAATTATCCTCAGCCAAGATGATCAGCCAATAAGCTGATCTTATTGTCAGAGTAGTCCTGGATTCTTAATCCTTAACATTTAATAATTATGTATTAATGGTGTCATCATAAAATTCTAATAACTGTTAAATAAACGATATTCAATCATTATATTTCCAAATATTTATTTATATGAAACACAAGACTACATACGTAATATCGTAGCTTCCAGCTGATATCTATTTAATACAAGCAGGTCATTTCCTACTCAGAGGATACGAGTATCTCGTATCTCTTTCATATAATTCGACCATATTTTACCCTGCTGAACTACTACCCGGAATATCATCTGTGATTCGGGTGCAGTGTCCGTGCGACCGTGACTCATCTGTCAAGTGCACGCGGGTGCTCACCGAATTAGACGAGATAACGTCTTATGTGGCTGTGGGTTATTTTGGTGCATGCGTTGAATCGAGGCTCCTTGTGTTCGCAATTATTGTGAATAGGAATCGTTCTTATGATAAAACTAAATAAATTGTTAGAGAAAAACCATAAACAATAGAAAAACACTAATTTTAATAAGAAGCAAATATTTTTGAAAGAAATTACATAGAACTGCAAGCTTTTTTGTAAAGTATTGCGATTATCAAAAACAATATCGTAAGGTAATTAACATTTGACAAAAAATTAGAAAGAAAAACGAAATTTATGGAAACCACCAAAACTACTGAAGCAAATAAATATTCTCTTAATAATAATAAACCATTTAATGCTTACAGATCGCTCATTAACCTACAAAGTTTAGGCCGTGAAGTTTCTATTCTAGCCACGATTCCGTCGAAAAACAAAAGGGTAGACACAGCCAAAATTAATGCACAACTTACGCAACAACTTTATGCAAAATTCAAACTTTCATCGAAGTTTGAAAGAGCAACAATCCTCGTCTCGAAAACGCCGAATCCTCGTGAAGTTCGAGATATTATTATTTCTGATGACTTACTCGCTTCTCGACATTCGGTGGGAGCATTTTCTAAATATGGATACCAACGGAGAGTTCGGATTTTACGAATTTGCACGGCGACGAATGTTTGAATGAAATATTAATGTAGCAAGGATGAATCACATATACCATTACAGACTTAGATATGTGTACAAGGATGATTATGTTTCAAAGAAATCACTGGTGGCATAGTTACTAATTAACACGTCGAGAAGAAAAGTTTAGTTTCTTTAAATGATTTTTTTATAGCATGTGAGTAGCAAATTAGCTTGCAGTTCACCTGATGGTAAGTGGCCACACCCTTCAAGCCAGAACACAGCAGTGCTTAACACAGCCATTATAAGGCAAAAATAGGCATAGATAGAATAGGCATTACCTTGCATATAACGTAGACAGCGCACATGAGTATCTGGTCCAGGTGTCGGTCACGCATGAGCTGCGTCTGGTGCACGACAGAGTGCTCGAGGCAGGTCCAGATCTTGCGCTTCAGCTCGTCGTCCGTCAGCCGCAGCCGCGTGCACAGGTCGTTCATGCGCACCACCGCTAGGCTGTAGAACTATAAAAGACTTGTTTGTATTACAACTGACATGTAATAGATATGGTTTTAAGAAGTGTCGAGTATATGGTATGATGGATGTGTAGAATTATAAGAGTGCAAGCTGAAGAATGGACGTAGAGCTAGGGTGAAACGTTAGAACTTGAAAGTGGTAGAATTCTATGTAGTTTGACTCCGGCCGTACCACACCTATTTCTGCCTTATAACAGCAGCGTTCAGCACTGCTGTGTTCTGGTCTGAAGGGCGTGGTTAGGGATACTTATCCGAGGCATTCCAGCTCAGTCCTCAGGGGTAGCAACGCTGGTCAACTTCAGGTAGGACCTTGATCTTATCTGGGGTTGATTACAGATGTCCATGGGTGGCGGTGGCAGTTTTTTATGCCTGAGTATACCGAGACTGAAGCTGGGTTTGCCTTGTAATTGATAGGTACGGGTTTAACTTTGATGTCTTAACAAATTAAAACTTATTTGAAGATGTATCTAGAATGTGTTTTTAAATTCTAGCCTTTTCTTTTTTGATGATATGTGTATAAAATGCTTACCTTTCTAAAAAAGAGTATTAACGAATTATTCGCCTTTTTGGGCGTTGTGTTTGGCGTCGTCTCTCCATTGGAAGGGGTTTGCGGTGGCTGCGATGTACCGGGCTCTGTTTTCACTGTTACATTATTTGTTTGTACTGAAAGACAAAACAAAAAGCGTTAATAAACTATACAAATTACCTGAAATTCTAAAGCGAACTACAATTCAGTAACTAAATTAATTCTACGAAATAAAAAGACAAAAAAAAGCTATGTCACATTCATCTAAAATCTAAAGTGACTCTCATTTAAATAAAAATAAAGCTAACTGAATACATTTCTTTCTACTACACTGTAACACATAAATTGACATGAATATAGTCTAAGTTCTGCTATTGGGCACTGGTCTCTAGACGAATATCTACGATAAGCCATCCAAGTGCAGGTGAATAGTATAAAAAGGATTGTATTGAAAAGCGTTCTTTCTACACAAAACATAACACTACTTCGAACATTTTGTCATGCTTTAAAAATCTTATTTCTCTTACAGATGTTTACTCAGACGTCGCCACTCTATTCCAACGGCCTTTCGTATAACAAAAACATAAAAAACTGTGTTACCTAATAAAGACTGACCGGGTTTCACATTATCCTTGAATAGTTGCTTCTTCGCCTGGTCCGCCATGGGCGTTAGCAACCGGTCTATCGCTGCTAACACTGGTGACTGTAAACCGCCTGAAAACGTAATTTAATATAGCATTATACATTTTGGAACTAAATGAAAAGATTTAAAACTATAAAAAAGTAATTATGCTACACTTTTTATTATTCATATCAAATATGAACACTCTTTTATGTGTGTGTGCAAGCACTAGTCTATATACACAATACGAGAAATCAAAGCAAAACATCGTATTATTTGGCAAGATCTTCAATGACTATTCAACAGATACATTCATCACTGATTTGCAATTCAATCTATCCAAAAAAAATATCTTTATTAGCTACTAAAATCGCATGTTTTCTAAGTACTTACTATTATGTCGGCGGCCCATCGGCGAGTCCTGCACATACACTTCCGTGGAGGCGGGGACTGGGAACCTGCTGAGCTGGTCCCACAGCGGACTGTCTGATGTCCACACCAATGACTCCAATACTTGCTCTTCAACCTTGATGAAAAAGTGTATCATAAGCATGATTTGATTGACTTCAAAAAAGGAGGAGGTTCTCAATTCAACTGTATTTTTTTTTATATAACCACAGTGTTCAGTATTGATA